>PVIJ01010622.1:0-59197 GCA_004024925.1 Scalopus aquaticus | reverse complement strand
CATTCCCACCAGCAGTGTAGAAGAGTTCCTTTTTCTCCACATCCTTTCCAGCATTTGTTGTTGCCTGTATTTTTAATGTGTGCCATCCTCACAGGTGTGAGGTGGTATCTCATAGTGGTTTTGATTTACATTTCCTTGATTATAAGTGATGTTGAGCATTTTTTCATGTATCTGTTGGCCATTTGCTTTTCTTCTTTGGGGAAGTGCCTTTTGAGCTCTTCTGCCCGTTTTTTGATTGGGTTATTGGCTTTTTTTGTTGTTGAGTTGTGTGAGTTCCTTGTAAATTTTTGTTATCAGTCCTTTATCAGATGTATTGTGTGCAAAGATCTTTTCCCAGTTGGTAGGGTGTCTATTAGTTTTGGTTAATGTCTCTTTTGCTGTACAGAAGCTTTTTTTTTTATATAATCCCATCTGTTTATATTGTCTTTCACTTCCTTCGCTTTGAGGGATGTGTCTTTCAAGATTTTGCTGAGATGTATGTCATGTAGAGTTTTGCCTATATTTTATTCTATACATTTATGGTTTCAGGTCTTACATCCAGGTCTTTTATCCATTTTGAGTTGACTTTTGTGCAGGGTGTGAGGTAGTAGTCTAGCTTCATTTTTTTGCATGTGACTAAAAAAAAACTCTTTTTTCATCTGAATTCCCATAATGTTTTATATGCCATCTCATTTTGCATAGTTATTTATAGAAGTTTTCCTCCTTGCAAGATTGTCAAATGTTGAAGGAGCCGGTCTGTATGTAATTAATTTTTTTTGTCATCTGAAGGGCAAATATTAGTCCTTCACAAATATTCATGGATAGAGTAAGACAAAGAAATGGATGGGTACATAGTTTCCTCTAATGAAAACAGGACAGAAACCCAAAAGCTCGCAGAGGTGCTCTGGATATAGTAATATTGTCGTTGGTTACACAGGAATCTTTAGTTCTTAGAAGCAGTAACTCCAGAGTCAGTAATTTGCAAAGCGTATGGCTTTCAAGTCAGCTGTTGACCGAGGCTTCACCAGCACAGGAGTTTCCCAGCTAGTGGACACTTTTTTCCACAGTAAAGTGCACTCTTTAGCAGCTGTTAGGCCTGATCCTGCCACCATTTCTGCCAAAAACAACATCTTCCCCTGGTCCCTGGCTCCTCAGCTGCGCCGCTCCAAAACAGTGTTTGCTCCGCATTAAAAATCTGCGTCGCCAACTGAGAGTCCTCCCTCTGCACAAGCAGCCCAGACCAAAGGGGGTGGGAGAGACCCGACATCCGAGGGGTGTTCGTCAGGCCCGAGGGTGCGTGGTGGCAGGCGGCAGGCGCTGCGACCGTGGAGCAGCCCTGCTGGGAGCCCCTTCGAGGTCCTGCTGGCAGGCGACGCTTGGTCCCCAGGGCCCGTGGCGCTGCGGCCTGGTCGGCAAGTCACCAAACACAGTGAACTGGCTGCGGCCAGTGAAGGCCAAGCAGTGGAAGAGGCAGCCGTGGAAACTGGACTCATGATTCGGGGCTACCTCCAGGGAACAGAAAGGTTTTACAGCCATATGGGGCCCGAAACAAAGACGTTGGCCATGATGCTGGGCCACTGGCCTTCATAGAGGCTTGCTGCACCGTGGAAAGCCCCATGGCGAGTAGTTAAAGTGCAGCCACACGCTGGAGAAGTGAGGAGGATTCAGTGTGATTAGAGCCCCAGGCAGACGCTCTGGATGTTGTGATTCTCCGTCTCTTCCACCCACACCTTAGAGCGGTGGTGGTAACAGGCCTTTGCCTGCTCAGGCCGCTGAGCTAGCTGCTGCTGCACCAAGAGAAGCGTCAGCAATGCAAAGTGCATGCCGGTTTTACAACGCACCTACTTAAAGGATAAACCCCCACCTTGTGTGTGTGTGTCTACCCCATGCGAGGCACTGTTTAAAGTTTCTAACATAATCTTTTTTCACTTAATTTTTTATTAAGGTAACATTGATTCACAACACTATACAATTCAGAAATACAGGATATACAGTTCTTTGCCCGCACAGCTCACCCTGTGATTGTTGGCAACGCTCAGAAATTCTCTATTTCAAGGTTCAGACTCTGCTTGTGTTCAGAAGTATCAGTTGACCACTCTGCTTAAGCATGAATGTCTGACCTTCTTCACCAAAATTGCATGAGCACATCCCCTTCTTAAAAAACACTTAGATTCTAAGAAATCTGTAGATTTGCAAAGAATCTCCATGTACTTAAATTAGCAAAGACAGATCTAATTGCAGATATTTTTTGAAATTAGGGGTTTCATTAAAGGGGGGTAACAACAAACCAAGAAGACAATGAAATCTTTTGTTATAACAGTCCTCTGAACATTTGTAAGGCACTTTGGACTGGACATGTCTCGTGTAGCTTGGGAACAGCTCCCAGGAGCTGGTGCACGGCCGGCGTTCTCAGGGCCAGTTAGAAGCCACCCAAGATGCCCAGGCTGCTAGATGTTCTTTTATCTGGTTCATCAGCTGGCCGTGGACGTGCCTCAGTAACTGGTAGTGGGAGAACAGGGTAACACTGTAGGTGCTGGCTGAGTGCGGCTGGGCGGCGGCCGGGGACGGGCTGGCCACAGCTCTGCTGCCATCTTAGGATGACCCCCCCACACACACACTGCCAGGCTTCAGGAGCCAGGAGAGACCACCACTCACTGGAGTCAAAAGTAAGAAAATAACGTGTAAATTTCAAAAGGGTATATATGCAGAAACAGAAGAGAGGGAAGTGTAGGTGGAACACATCGTCTCAAATGATTTTCTAGCAAGGGGGCAGGGCATAGCACAGCGGCTGATGCGCGCATTTCTGGGAAGAGAATGACTAATTCTTTAGGAACATATGGAGTATGGAAATTCTCATACACTAAAATATGTTTAAACAAATGAGTATTTAACAGCTTGATTTAAAATGTTCAAAGTAATGTCAGATGGCTAAAAGAATTTTCTCCATTTGCATGACTAGCTTATTTATAATTTTAAAAACATGGTAAATTCTCAGGTGGATAACTTCCCAATGCTAATGGCATATTTTCACGGCTAGATATCTATATTATTAATAAACAATATTTATTATATAAATAATTTATTTAAATATAAGCAATACTTTTCATTATATAGCTACACTTGTAAAAGACTGATTTACTTTCATAGTTCCATGAACTTTTATCTTTGAATGTTACACAAATGCATGCATACAGATATAGATATAGATTATGTGAAAAGAATTATTTAAATCCTGTATTTGCATAAATTGTCATAGCAGAGAAAATAATTTTAATTGGATTAATTAGAGCTATACTAACATGTGCATCTTATATAGCACATCCTTTTTAAAGTAAATATTAATGTCACAGAACATGTAATCAGTCATAACCATAAATCTACTTGGATAACCTGACAAAACAGAACAATCCAAATATCCCTTGATAATCATGCTAACTTGGCTAAAAAAAATCCTACCCCGACTGTTTTTATGGAAATCGTGACTTTCCCACAAATGACCAAATACATGAACAAGATTTAGAAACTACATTCAAATATTTTCTTCTACAGAGAGGTTAATTCTTTATTCTTGAAGATAAACCTAACAGTAACACATTTATTAATAGGGGTAATTAAAGGTTTACTTTGCTTTTGCTCATGAAGCAGAAGTAAAAATTTCATGAGCACCGTCTGTATTTAAAGTGCTGTAATAGCCTTCTCAACTGCGAACAGAGTACAGTTCTAGTGCAGCGGAGGAAAATTTTCTTGTTACAGAAAAAGACCTTAATTTTTATTTTTTAGCCTATGAGAAAAAAAGGGGGGATGAGATGGGAGTCACAGGCCCTCTCAAACCAAATGAATTATATAAACAGACATGACAGAGTGTGGGGGAACAGAGGACGCTATCGCTGACTTTCCTCAGCTTGCCAGGTCTGCCTCTCTTCTATCATCAGCTGGGTGCGCAAAGCACCTTACAAATCATAAGATAACAGACTGACTGTCACTTATGATTCATAATTCTGTGTTCCATTGTTTTGTCATACCCTTTCTCAGTATTACATGGCCATATATAAGTCGTATACAGTGTAAATATATATCATGTGTATGTATTTTATACATATGAATATATTACATATGAGAGAAAGCTAGTTACACCAAATGAATATTAATGAACTTGCCAAAACTGGGAAAACTGTGTGTGTGTATGTGTATGTTTATGTTCATGCAGTTTGGGAGGGTGAGTGACGGAATATGGAGGAAGATGTTTTCAGGATAATTCTGCGCATGGAAAATGCCAGCTAACACCATAGTGTGATGCTGCGTGGCGTGACTAACAGAACTACAATTCTTTTGTAATTGTTTAAACCCCGTATTCATACACACATGCACATGTTTGCTCATTTAAGGAAGAAAGAAACTAGACTAAGTTTGAGCGAGTCCCACCATCTGCACGTCCCCACTGAGGAGCAGAACGTTTCCATCAGTCATTAGGAGTCAGAGCTCGATGATTAAAACCCCCAGAGCTTCTCAAGGGTATAATTTCCTGGTTCTCCACCTGCACACTTCCCCATGGACCTCATCACCCTTGACTCTGACCAAATTCTGGAAAGCAAGTTAATTCTAATTGAGAAGCAGAGTTTAACAATGCATGCAAAAGGAAATATGTTGGTAACCAGATAAAATTACCCCAGAATTTTCTCAAAATATATCAGGGGAAAATGTTTTCCTAACTTTGTCTCATGCCATCTATTACTAGCTGAGTACAAATGATAAAAAAAGTTTTATTAAGAAAAAATATAAATATTGGGATTTCATATCATATATCACCACTGGACCAATAGCTGCATACCGGTAGCCCGAGAAGCTGAACTTGAGTTTTGGTGAAAGCTTTGGGGTCAGTAAAACCCCAGATGATTCAGACCACTCAGACATCACATGTCATGTAGTTATTTAAACCCTTGAGCATTTCGTAGCACATTTAATCTATATCGCCTGATTCATTTACACTTTACTCATCAAAATTAGCCCATAGAAGGTATTTGATGTTACGAAAACCTAGTGCTTGAATCTACTTTTCAGAAACAGCATCATTTCAAGATTAAGCAATTTCTTTCTACCTCTAAATTTTCACCATTAGTTTGAAACTCAGAATATTTCTCACTTTAACGATAGTGAATTTTTGCTGGAGCAACCCATCTTTCTCAATCACATCCAGGTCCCAGAACTTCCTCTCTGGCGCTTCTCATTCCAAGATGCCTCCATAATCACAAACAGTGCACTGTAGTTGTTCTGAGACTAAACAGCCCTGTATGGCGAGGGACTCACAAAACAATGGGTTGAAATGATGATCTTAGCCTTTTTCTTTCCTCCTTCGTTGAGTGGTACCAGTATCAGAAATAAGTGGACTATAATATGATCGTGTGGGAATTTCTTTTTTCTTTTTCTTTTATATACCTTCGGTTTCAATATTTAAGTTTCTAGGAGTCCATTTCTAAAACATTAGGAAAACTAAAATTTTTACTCAAAACCAATCTGGAAACCTAAGCATCAGCAATTTTTAATCAAGATTCTGTTGGAGGGCTTTGTTTTTCCTTACTGTTGTTGAATTAGAATTTGGTGTTGCTATTTTTGGTGCCTTTATTTATTACATGAAATGATAAATACAAATATGTAGTTTTTTTCAAAAACTTAACTTTAGAAGAGGGTCTGAATGTCATTTGGGAGTGATAACTCTTACGTAGTTGAGGTTATATAAAATTTTGGGATAAACTGTAGTATGTGCCTTATATGGGGAAAAAAGTGAAATTGTAAAAAAAAGAAAAAATTCTGGAGCTTTTGATATCACCCCAGTCTTGTCAAGTTGAGACCTTTATGATGTCTTGTGTCTTAACACAATGAAGGTAATGTTAACAGACCAGAAAAAAAAAATCACTTAAAATTTCACAGCTAGCAATTGTTTCAGAAAAATATATAGATGTAGTAGATTCAGATAGCAAAATGGTGCTAGATGGCTTGGACTTGAGTTTGTTTTATGACTTAATTGCTGGGTGATTGGGGCACGTCATGAACTTTTGTGCTTCTGCTTTCACATCTATAAAAACAGCAGTCGCAGTGCTTAATGAGGGTCGCTGTGAGGACTAAGTGAGTTAACATATATGTAAAGCACGTAGAGCGCAGCGATATAAATGTGAGTTCAGTTAACCTCAACAGAATAAGTCTAATTCATGTTTGTGTAGGCTATTTGCGGGTGGTTCTCTTTGCCTGTACCTTCTGGTGGACTGTCCCCCAATAATGTAGCAATGTGGAAGGACTTGCTGGGTAATGTGCCTTAATAATTAGGGGATCTTTATCATCTAAAACTGAATCGCAAAAGAAAACAAAAAAGAAACGGAACAGTATTATGGCATTGACTGTCGGGCTGGCTCTGGAAACACTGCCTCTGCGGGAAGCCCTGCGGCCTGGCAGGGCCTCTCTCGTTCAGCTGTTGCCTCTGCCGCTGCGTGTTCTCATGAGTTTCACTTTCTTGGTCTCCAGATTTTACCCACTGTCTTTGTCATGGGGATTCACTTCACGTCGATGTGATTCTTTTGTCTTTCGGACTTTGTTTCTTCCAATTTGTCTTCAAAATATCCCCTTTGTATTTCACTTCTTCTGTGTTCTAGACATTTCCTTCATCTGGATTAAATAGTTACTTCTCCCTATTCTCATCCTGCCATGCATTCTCTCTCAGAAATTAGTCTTTCCACTAGGACACCACAACTAGACGGACCCCTCAGAAGAGGCTTCCTGGCGCCGCCACAGCTCACTCTCATCACCCACATCAGACTGAGTCCTCCGACAGCATTCTGCCCTCCACGCCGGGTGCAGGGAGCTCCTCACCCTTCGTGCTCGCTCTGGCTCGCTCTCTGGCACGCTCGCTCGCTCGCTCCCATTCTGCCTGCGGAGCGTGAGCTGGGCGTCCTGCATTTGTTTACTCCCCCATCATGAATCTCTCCCCTTCCTTTCCCACTCATTTGTACCTTACGTATTTGTTAAGATTACAATATCAAGTTTTAACTCTCCTCAGAAATTTTTTTTTTATCTTTTCTAACCACACTGGTGTCTCCATTCTAGAAGTAACTAGCACTAAGTACCTACAAATTCAACATTTCACTTTGTGTTACCTACTTCATCTACAAAGCCCAACTTGATCACGTGCTTCTTGAGTTGAGACATTTTCGCGCTTTCCGTGGAAGCCCTAGGTGGACACAATGATTTACTCCAGGATGAATTGACTAGTAATTAAAATGGTGCAGACTTTTAGTAATACTTTTATAAGTGCCAGCGCTTCAGTTTCATACTTGCGAACCCAAATTAATAAACCCTCAGTCTTACCAGGTCCCTATCATATACCCCAAACTGTCTGTATTCACCTCATTTTCTACCACCACCAGCTACGGTTTTCCGAAACAGTGGTTCTGTGTCAGGTTTCCTGTATGATCTCAATAACTGGCTCTCCTTTCTTTTCGTTTCCTGTAATTATGATTCAGAAAAGGAGTTACAAGTGTAAAAATTAAACACCCTTTATTATAATTGTGATTCATAAAAGGAGTTACAATTGTAAAAATTAAACAGTTAAAATATTTGAATATTTAAATAGCTAGTCTCAAGTCAAGAAGGATTCAAGTGGTCATCAAAGAGGAAATCCAATTAGAATGGCTGATTAAAAATATTAATGGCTTTAATTCCATAAATGTTCAAAATCCTCTATAGTTTTCTAGTGTTACATGAGTATGAGAAAGTTATTACATTATTAGTTATCATGCATATATTAGCATGACAGATAGAATAAGGATCAAATATATTTTTAAACTGACAGTAAATTGACTTATGGTTGACAATGAGATTTAAATACAATGTTAAAATTCTAGATACCCGAAAATGATACTCATTTTCTCTCAACCTGGCCCTCCCTTCTCCTTCTGAATTCATCTAACATTGCAACATCAGCAGAAGTCTTTTTTTTTTTTTTTCCTAGTGAGTGTCATCCTCCCTCTATTCCTTGACCACTCCCTCTCTCTGGATTCTCCTTTCCACTCAGGAATATTTATTCCCTTCACATTTACTTTTCTTCTGTCTCCTTGTAACCCCTTGTGACTAGTGATCTTCTCTTCTATAATGTTTATAGAGAATTTATTAAATTGCCATCTTTGAATTAATTGCATGTCTGTTTTAACATCCAACTATTACAGCTTCCTCTGGAATGTAAGCCTGTAACATTTAGGAACTATAGAAAATTTTCTTAGTGTTGAGTAGTTTACTCCCTGACATGGGTACAATACATAACTGATACTGAATAACTCCTTTTAAATAATAAAGCAATAAATTATTTTACATGTTTTGATAACTATCATAAAGGCAACTTGATATTATGTATGGGATTTGTTAAAGATTATACTCTAACCAGTGGCTAATTATTCATGTTTATTATATATCCACCACTTGCTATTGTAAGTCTACTTCAATAATAGATAATAGTAATAATAATGATAATAAAGAAGACAAAGAACACACATTTAATAGGTGCTTAGTGTGTTCGAAACACACTCTCTAACCCTTTTATGGATTAACTGATATAATCCTCCTAACTCCTCGTAAGATAGGCATTATTATCTCAGCTTCACAGATGAGAAAACTAAAGCTGAGAGCCTAAATAATTTGCTCCAGCTCCACAAAACTGGAGCTATAAAGTACAACACAACAAACATTTAACTGAACATCTGCTCGCTACTAGAAATCCTGTCAGCTGACTTGGTTTATAATGCTATGTCATACTAGCTAGTAGGTATTTTCACATTTTATTTATAAATGAGATAAGATAGTTTATGTGACTTTTGAAAAATTCATACCACAAAAATATTCTGAATAAGCTGAGTATGAACACTTTCATTATTTGCATACCTGTGATACAGCATTCAGGAGTATTCTTTTATCTGATTTGTTTGTCAGTCAAATCACATCTATAGTGACTGGTGCATTTAACTCTATAAATCCAGTTGAAATTAATATCTTCTAGGGTTGGCAGAGCAGGATAATCTAGTAGGATGAACAGCAAATGCTTAGGGCCACCAGAGAAGAAGGACTTCTGAAAATATTTTGAAGTTCATTACTATAAAAAAAAGCTACAGGGTAGTGGTAATGGGAAAAATTAATATGACAGTCTTATAATTAGTCTGTGTTTTTGTATTTATATACTTGGATCAACTCCCTCAATTGTTCATTGTTTCGTGTATCCAAATACTGCTCTATGACTTTTCAGTTTCTACCATGAAAGGAACAGAGTAGAGTACGTCCTCCCTTAATTGTCATAAAATGAAACCAAGTACTCAAATAATGTTACCTTTTTTTTTTTAAATTTTTTATTTATACATACAAGCTGGGGTATAGGCCAGAGGCGTGGGGCCGCGAGAGGGTTCACCAGAGACAGAGTGGGGAGCAGAACAGGCAGATCAGAAATACACTGCTGAGGGGAGCAGCGGGCAAGGCAGGAGAGGTCTGCCGTGTCATGTGGGATCCTCCCTGGCTGGGCATCGAACTCGTGTCGCCGCTGCCAACAGCTCCACAGTGCAGCGCTTAACTGCTGCGCCACCAGGGAGGCCCAAATAATGTTACCTTTTAACACTGATGAGAAAAAAAAAAAATCATGGGACACATTGAATGAAGCATTATTCTAAGACCTGTATATTTTCTTACTTACTGCCTTCAGATTGGGCAAAAAGACAGCTCATGATCTGCCAGCTTTGAGCAAGCACTTAACCTTTGCCTATTTCATCTTTCTGAGGCCCCTCCCATCAACTAAAAAAGAATATTCCTGAGCTGGTCTGCTGAATCCAAGGCTAGCATGAGAAACACATGGATCCTAGCCAAACCGCTCACTCCCACACCCGTGTCTAGATTTTCTGAGCTCCAGATGACATCTAAAGCACTTGAGGAAGGCCAGCTGAGATTAGCAGAGTCATGTAGTTGTGCCAGGTTCAGATCAGCTAATACTGGCCAACTGGATAAACACCTAAATAAATGAATGTTGTAGATTGCTGAGATGTTATGGTAGCTTGTGACCTGGGATTGTTATGGTCAATAGCATTGTTTTTGTTGGAAATTACAAACATGGTATGGATGTAGAAGTGTAACCTTTTCATGGGTTGCGGTACATGTAATTAAAATTGTGCCCCCTCCCCTCTTTGTTCTCAGCCATGAACCTCACTCTCTGGTAGCCTCAGTTCTATGTGAGATTTCTGTGGTTTGTTCTTAGTTTCACTGTATCTTATTCTTTGTTTGGTTTCTCTGTATTTCACATACAAGTAACACCATCTGATATTTGGCTTTGTCTTTCTGACCTAGCCCACTTAGTATAATCTTTTTCAGCTCAATCCATGTTGCTGCAAATGGCAAGAGTTGATCTTTTTTAATAGTTGAGTAGTAGTCCATTGTGTATATGTACCACATTTTCCTGATCCCCTCCGCTGTATTTGAATACATGGGTTGTTTTCATATCTTGGCCATTGTAAATAGTGCTGCACTAAACACATGCGTGCACATTTCCCTTCAAAGTAAGTGTTCTTTTATTCTTTAGGTAGATACCCAGGAGTGGAATTGCTGAGTCATATAGATGATCCAATTTTTAATCTTTTAAGAAACATCTATAATGTTTTCCATAGGGGCAGCATTCCCACCAACAGTTTAAGAGGGTTCCTTTTCCCTTTTTCTCCACATCCTTGCCAGCATTTGCTGTTTCTGGTCTTTTTGATACTGCCTATCCTCACAGGTGTGAGATGGCATTTCATTGTGGTTTTGATAGGCATTTCCCTGATGATAAAGTGATGATGAACTTTTCTTCATGTGCCTGTTGGCTATCTACATGTTTTCTTTGGAGAAGTACCAATTTAGTTCTTCTGCCTATTTTTTCATTATGTTATTTTCTTTTTGTTGAGTTGCATGAGTTCCTTATAGATCTTTGATATCAGTCCCTTATGTCTGATGTGCAAATAATTTCTTCCATTGAGTAGGGTGTCTTTTTGTTTTAGTAATGGTTACTTTCACTGTGCTGAAGTTTTTTAATATGGTGTAGTCCCAATGGTTTACATTCACTTTTTGTATTTCTTGCTGTTGGAGACAAATCCACAAAGACATCTCTAAAGTCTATGTAACAAAGTGTTTTGTTTATGATTTCTTCTATGTATTTTATGGTTTCAGGACTGACATTCAGGGTTTTTTTAATCCCTTTTGAATTGATTTTTGTGTAAGCTGTGAGACATTGGTCTTGTTTCATTCTTTTTGCATACAACTGACAAGTTTTTCCAACACCACTTACTGAAGAGGCAATAGAATTTTTCATTCCTTCAGTGTATATTCTTGGATCCTCTATCATAACTGTCCATATAGTTGTGGGTTTATTTCTGGGCTATCAATTTCTTTCCATTGGTCTGTGTGCCTGGTTTTTGTTGTTGTTGTACCATGCTGTTTTGATTATTATAGTTTTGTAATATAGTTTGAAGGCTGAGCATGTATTACCACCGTTCCTCTTTTTTTTTTTTTTTTGTCAGGGTTGCTTTGGATATTTGGGGCCTTTTGTGGTTCCATATGACTTTAAGTAATGCTCAGAATGTTGCGGTAGTCTTTAGTTTAGATGTTCTGTTCCTGGGAAGTGTTTCTGCCACTGTAATCTAGGCAGATCATCTTTTCAGAATACTTTTTTCCCCCTCCAATGTAGCCTTTCTGTTGCTTGTCTTGTCTAAACTACTATATAAGGAAAAGATATCTTACTGCTAAATGCTCTATCTCCAATAGTAAATGTAGTTCTGGTGGCATAGGTGACCTTACTGAACTCTTTTAATATGAAGCAACATCGAGTTTTATATTAAAAATGCTCTATATTTTGCCATGGGTAATACAGTTTTAACTAATTTTAAATACTTTTAATGTCATAGCATGACAAAGATTACCTTGTTTCTTTCTGAAGTGGCTATCTTTTATTAACATAAGCATAGATAGATTTATATAACAAAATTCTGAAAATACAGCTATGTGTTGTAGATAATGAAAAGTAAAAGTCTTCTATACTCAGTCTTTTACCTAGGCAAAACCATAGTTCACCACTTCTCGTTTTTGTCTTATTTTGGTTGTAGTTATTTAAATAATCCAAAAAAGAAGACTTAGACCAAATTCATACCTTTTCCTAAAAAAATGAACTTTATTTTACACTTTTTTCATTTTTTAAAGTTTGTTACCTTAAATAAAGTATTCAGACATCTATTTCTTGATCCAAAATTTCAAGTACTATTTTCTGACTCTGCAGTACATAGATGTAAATGATCAGTTGCAGCAGGTCTAGAAAGCACAAGTTCCACTGAAATTAAAGCAGAAAATCAGAGGCTTTGAGGTGACGGCTCTCAGAAGAAAGTAGATTCCAGTTAGCAACTGATATATTGTGCAAGGGTCTCTGTGACTTCATAAATTAGAGAAAAGGAAGATAAATAGAAACTCCAGGATGGGAGAGGGAAACTGTAATAACATTAGGGGCCAAATAAATAGAAACTAAACAAAGAGGTCATATGACTCAGTAATCAGCAAATTACTATATTCTAAGGGACTAACCAAATTAATTTTGTTCTGAAATAAATAGCATTTTATACAATTATATTTTAACCTCTGCTTATTAATTTTCAGTTATCTGACTCATCTTAGAGACTTTAAGGAAAATAACTCTAGTTACACAGAAGATCTAATTGTGGCGAAAGGTAATGCTGTGACAGAAAGAGGAGGCAGAAATGGGACAAGAAAGGTAAAGAGGAGGGTCGATGATGAAAGTCATCATTTTTAGAAAGGAGAAGTTTTAGAGGAGTCATTAAATTAAAATTAATGGAATGATCACATTTTAATACTTGTAAATTAATAAAATCTCCTCAAAATTATGTAAGTTGATTGCTAACAGAATTGACCTCTGAGTTTCTAATTTATTCCCATTTATGACAATTAGTAATGTTCAGTAAGTAGAAGAATTTTCATGGATTTTACTTTTATCAAACAAATGACTTTCTCTCGCAAATTGGACCCTCTTTATTACATTAGGAATTGTCATTTCAAAATAACACTGCCAATCTTGTTCATATATTATTATAGCTGTATATTAATGCTGATGTGCATCTTACTGTGTAGACTGAGTATCTATATAACAGAGCACAACTACAATTTGAAAGAAATGAAGACATTGCCACTCATCCATTGTTTTTTAAGCAAAATAGGTAAAATTGCACTTCTAACTTTTTAAAATTTTAACAGTCTGTAAGCATTGATAATTTGGGAGCTTGTTTTACAGATGAGGTGAATGTAACTGGTCAGAGTGATCAGAGTACACTTACATTCACATCTGTCCTGGCATCATGAGATTGGCTGATGGGGTCCCCAACCATTTCTCACAGGCAGCTTGCAAGACAGGAACAGGTGTCCATGGGCCTGATATAGTTTCAGAGTGTCCAAAGCTTTGCAAAACCTTTTTTATGAAAACTTACATTCTTTTAATAGAACTGTTTTCAAAGGCATACATTTCTTTTATTAAGATTAATGTTTGGAAATTCATCCATGTCATGGGTCGTTCCATTAAAATTAATTCTAAAGCTGGATCTTAAATAGTCTAGCATAAATGGAAAGTCAAATAGCTAATGTGAAAAGCTCCATGATTTCAAGACTTTAGTCATGTCTAAAAACAAAGCATTGATGAAGGTTCAAAAAAATAAATAAATAAAATAAAGCATTGATTAGTCTCTTAGATTTTGTGCATGATCAGAGATTCTATAGTCTTAAAAAAATGGGTAAGCAGATCAGGGTGTCATCTGGGCTCGGTACTCTTTGAAGGTCCAACGGAGATAAGTTCTGTTTCAGTTTTTTTTTTTCTCTGCAACATTAAAGGAACTAAAAAAGGAACTTCTCCTTAGAGAAACAGATTGAGCATTTTAATATTGAACCATAAATTCTATGATTTGGAGTAACAAACAGCTAAGAGAGTGTAATTTTAGGAAATTATTCCATAAAATGTGCGTTGCATGTATTCTACTCCCTTTTCTACCAGTGATTCATAAACATAGTTCCTTTCAATTTATGGACATCTTTTACTTTATCTCTGACTTGATCATGTCTTCATTTCCCATCAGGATTTGACTCAGGTAGCTCTCCTGCCTTGTAAACCTATTCGGAGAGCGAATAGGTAAATCGGGAACATTTTATAAAGAAAGCGCTCTGTTTTTGCAGTTTAAACGACTAGATCTTGAAAGATTAAATAATTTTCAGTCACACAGCATTTAGCTAGAACTTTTTCTTTCCTTGTTAATTACATGTATTATTAGGAGAACACATACTCAATTAATTGAGTTCCATGATCCCAAGAGAAAATGTATTCAGAAATCATTCAGTCAGTATCTTACTTTTACTGAAAGGACTTAAAGTCTGAGAAAAGGACAAATTTTATGAGTCCTAATGCAACTTAAATTTTCTGTAGAATTTTTTCTTTCACAAGTTTATCTTACAGATATTACAGCAAGAGTAGATCTGAGATAAAAGTTCAGTGGATTGTTTTTATTATATTGAGATAGGATTCATATACCATAATATTCACTATTTTAGGTATAAAATTCTCCAGTCTTATTGTATTTTAACAGTTATTGACAAGCTGCAATATTGCACCCTATTTAAAAAATGCTGCAATCATTAAAAACAAGAGAGAAAACAATTCTGGATGAAGAATGGGTGCAGTAACTCCCTAAATGTTAATAAAAGGTTTATATCCTTGGAAATGGACTTTTTCAGAAAACGGGGTTAAATATCTCAAAGCTCCAAGGCAAATACTAAGGTTCTCATTATATAATAAGTAAACATAAGTAACTTTACATAAAGAAATACCACAAGGTTGTAAATTATTTTTTAAAAGACTGAGATGCATGTTTATTAACACGACCTATCCCAGTGTTTTAAGAATATAAGTGATTTTAGACATTTTTCTTCCTACCTTTGTTTTCTACATTGAATTACTTTAATGATTAAAGTACAAAAAAATTAAGATATGCACAGGTCTTTTCAATCCCATTTAAGGAAGTAAAATGGGTCTCTTCCATCTTACAAGAAGAAAAAATGTGCCTGGCTTTCCCTTTTTGCTACTCTCCACTGTTAAACTGCTCCCCAGGAGTGACACAGCACCATCCTTTGCCTTGCTGCTGCCTTGAGAAAGACCAGGTCACAGCCTTCCCAGTCTCACACCACTTTCTTAGCAGATCTGTCTTTTAGTTGTTTGGCAATGATTGAATTTTTGGCTCTAGTCATATTCATGATTGTCCTCTGAATGAACCAAATAAACTTTTAAAATAATCCGTTCAGAAAGCCATCCCGTTTATCCAGAACATTTATGCAGATTCTAACCTCACCTTTTCTTGCTTTGAAGTTAAATCTCACCTCTTCCCTCCCGCTCTCTGCCCATACAACCTCCTCTCTTCTCTGAACCTCTCTAGTATCATTTCTGTAGCTGTTACTTCAATGCTAAATCATTTATAATTGCACTGTCATTTTAGGCATCGTGTTTTGTGTGTGTGTTACTGCTTCCACGAGACAATAAGCCACTGAAACGCTTGAATTTAACCTATTCCATCCTAAAAGAGGTGTGTAAAAATGCCTGCTAAGAACTTTGTGATTTAACTCAGGAGTGCATAAGAGAGAGCATGAGTCAATTACAGTACTTTTAGAAATACCCTAACTTTTTAAGGAAGAGAAAATAACAAGTCATAGTAGGGAAGGGAGGCCAAGAAGACTTCAAGACTTCTAAAGCCCTGAGTAACTGAATGGTTTACATTTACAAAAGAGATAATATTTCGGTTTGTCCTCACATGGCATAAATCTTTCACCTTTTACAAAAGACGTATATGGGAGTGAGACCTTCAAGGATATGTACTTCATGGACCTTCATGAGTATGTACTATACACACACACAAATGTGTGTGGGTGTGCACGTGTGCCAGTGTCCAAGGCTGGGAGGAGCTGAGAGCCATGGAGTAGCAGGAGAAAGGGACAAGGTAGTGCAGTACTACTAGCTAGTAACTAATGCTAGTTAAGTACTAGTAACTATAATCAAACAGAACTCAACTCCATGCAGTCCTTCAAGCAAAAGTAAAAGGATCTATTCATAAAGATAAATTAAAAGATTGATGGGCCTCCCTGGTGGCACAGCGGTTGAGCACTGCGCTGTGGAGCTGTCAGCAGCACGTGATGCGAGTTTGACTCCCGGCTGGGGAGAATCCCACATGGTGCGGCAGACCTCTCCTGCCTCGCCCGCTACTCCCCTCAGCAGTGTGTTTCTGATCTGCCTGTTCTGCTCCCCACTCTGTCTCTGGTGAACCTTCTCGCCACCCCACACCTCTGGCCTGTACCCCGGCTTGTATGTATAAATAAATCTAAAAAAAAAAAAGGTAGGTGCTACAAAAAGGATGGGTGAGCAGGGCTGGGGAAGGAGTGTGCAGTAATAGTGGTCAGATCCCCAGTCACTGGACGGCGAGGCGCTGAAGCAGACTTGTTACCGAGAACTTGCAATGATGCAGGAACCGTACAGGGACAGCAGCACGGTCAGAGTACTCAGAAATTTAGTGTCCTTTCAAAGCAGAGTCAGTTTATCTTCAAGTTCAGGCTGGAAGTCAGCCTGCAGCTGGGGAACAAGTAAGCTAGCTTCACGACAGCAGGAGACAGACGAACCCTGTCACAGGAAGCGCTCACCTGCCAGGTTGTAAATGGACAATTTCATCTCATTTCTGCACACAGCAGTGTATGTTAGTCTCTTTTCTTCCTTTTGCCTCATTCCCTGCCACTGAATCTGCCATACAGAGTGACACAGAATGGATTCATTCTGAAAGTTTCTCAGTCTTTCCCTAGATCCAGGAATTTTCCCCTGACTTCCCATTCTTCCAAAAAGAGATCATTTGCTTTTGCTGATTGTGTAAACTGTTACTATCCTTTCAGTCGACTCCTTCTGTGACGGTAACTAGAACTGCACGGATCTGAACCCAAGCGCTGCCTCTGCGTCACTGCGTCTACAATGTCAGGTAGAGGCTGTCAGTAGCAGCGCTTCGAACAGTGTGTACTACACATGCGTGACTAGAAAACGGCACTAATTCCATCAAATACTGTGTCTAATTTTATGTGCAAGGAAAGCATCAAACTTTGTCCTCATGTTCCCAGTTATTGCTGAACAGTGGAGTATTTCTTTTATCGGGTAGACTCCTTTTCTATCTGTGTCTAGTGCTTCCTCAGAGGAGTTGGCGCGTATTAAGACTTGGATGTTTAGTAAACGTGTTTGTTCGAGGAATATCTTAGCTTTCCGTTGAAGCTAACCATGAGCTGTGTCTGTGAGAATTGAAGCAATGCAGGGATTTTTGCTTTTAAAAGTGCCACCCATTTGCTGAAGAATTTAGCATGTATCTTCAAAGCAGAATGTTAACCATATTAACAGAGGGGATTTCTAAGTGAAACGCTGGAAGAAACTTAAGTACTGATTATCTGAATAATGAGGCAACCAGTTAGAAACTTTGACTCAAAAGTGCTATGTGTCTGTGTGTGGGTGTGTGTGCATATGCTTGCTTACCTGCTCACCTGGAAGTACCAGTGGTAAGGCTCTTACACACACAGTGCACACACACACACGCACACACACAATTTCAGATCCTCAGGTTAAGAACAGGGACTGATAGTGGCAGCCATCTGGCTGATATTAATTGTCATGCCCAGGGAAAGAGGCAATTTACCAGATAACTGGGTCCCAAGCCATATAGGGCCTTAGAGATTAAAATGATCACCTTGAATTGCACTCAGAAGCTAAAAGGCAATCAGCACGGATGGGGAGCCCAGGTGTAACAGGCGCCATGGAGCCAATCTAGTTAAGCAGGCGGACCCTGGCAGTTCAGGGGCTGCCGCTTCCGAGTGGTCTCTTAAGTGTTGTTCCGCACAAAGCTTGGAGCTTGAATTGAATACAAATTTTGCACATGTTTGAGGATGTCTCCTGCAAGATGATTTTTTTTAAAGTGAAAACAAATGAAAAACCCTATGAAATAGGCTCCAGAAAACTTGCTGAAATCAAAGGGCCCCAATAAAATAGAAGGTACTACTAAAATGTTGAACAGGGGAGAGTTTAAAATCATTATGATTGGCACATCTGTAAATTCTTATCACATCTACACTCCTTCCCAAACTGGAAAACCACTGGAGACGTGAAGTGTGTGACTAGGTCCACCCGGGGCTCATTCGCACTTTTTAACGTGGGGAATACTATTTACTATCACAATTGAAGGCAGAGCTAAACAAACTCATTTAATAATGGAAGCATGGGGAGAAGCCTCTACCAGGGCGCCGGGTCCTTCTAATATCCAGGGGTCAGTGTCAAAGCACATTGGGTAAACACAGGAGAATGGCGCCCGGTGTAAGTATCAGGTTCGACATTTTGAGACTCCTTTGGACATTTGGTTTAAATCCCCTGGTGGCTACTACAGTCTTTCAGTGGTGGAGAAGCTCAATTTGTGCAGCGAAATGTGCGCTTCCTCTGTGATCTGCTGCGACCGGCCTCTCTGTTCTACGTTGGAGATACGGACAGTCCCAGAGGCACCTGTCTCCATAGGTTAATAACAGCAGTGGGAGGAGATGCTCAGTCCTCACGGATCTGCCTTCAAGTTGAAAGCTGTCGGTGAGAGAAAGTCTACCACGGGGCGTTGTTCCAGTTCTGGATTTTGAGGAAATAGCAGCAGGAAAGAGTTTGATTTTAGATACTCAAAACCATCAACACAAGTGACCTTATAGGAAAGCGACTCCCATTGCCAGGCATCTGGAGACTTGAAAGTACACTCCTGATAATTTCTGGAAAATTCAAACTGTGATTTAATATGTAATGCAAGCAACAACACACTACAGCAAAATACGTAGTTAGAAGGAACTTCTTTCACAGAGTCTTTAAATGATAAAAATGGCCATCAAACCTTGCACAGTATCAGAGAAAGATTGAAAACGTTGGCTAACACAGAAAAAATTGGCTTGAGCATGTAGATGTTTGCCAGGAAAAATACTTAAAAAGTGGTTTTTAATACCTTTGAATAAAAGTCTTGATGAAAACATCAGACTGATAACCATAGATGTTTGCCAAATTATCACAAATAATATCTAAATTATTCAGAAATGACTCATCATGTTTCCCAATAACACATTTACATTGTTCTTCGTGATACTTAAATTTTACAATTTAATATTGTAACAGCCCTTCAAGTGTAGCTTAAATCAAAATAGTCAAATACAGGTTCACTTTCTTTTATTGCTCCATTAGACTGATCTCTGATTTCTTACCAGTTTTAGAGCCAAGTGTACTCTTTCCTTAGCTTATATTTATCTAGAAGATTTATCTATTTGTCTAGAAGATTTGAACTATTGTTTAATGCTTTCTTGACAAATGCTTGAACTTGGGGGGAAAAACAGTTTCATCTAGGCTTTCATTGACTAATAAGAGAGCAAGAATAATGAAAATATTGAGGTCTCTGCCTTCTTTCGTAATCTTCTGTAAAGAAAAAAAATTGGTATATACTGAGCCAGTACATTTTGAGTGGGTTGTGAGTTTCATAGCGTTTGATAGTGGTTTTTTCTGATGTAACAATTAACTAAAGTTCATCAGAGTATAAATGTTTTCATGCACTGGTTTTCAGTGTGTGTGTATCTGTTAAAATTCTGGTGAACGTCTAATTTAGTAGACCCGCTTAGCTCCATTTTTTTGACCTACCTGTTTCTCTTGAGAGTTGCAAGAAGACCCAGCCCAATCACCTCACCTCTGTATGTTCAGAGTAGAAGTCAGGTTCTGTGAAGAAAATCTGAGAGCATTTTTGCCCAGTAGAACCTTCCGCAGTGACAGGAATGTCCATTTTCTGTGTCATCCAGTACAGTAGCTAGAGTCACGTGTGGCTCTTGGCACTTGAAAAATACGACGACTCAACTGAATTTTCATTTTCATCTCATTGTAATTTACATTTGATTTGTTTAAGCCTCACTTCACTCACAGCTTGCTTATGTAAATAGCTTTTTATTAGAACACAGTCATTCCCATTTACTTAAATACTATTGCATTTATGCTAAATAGCAGTCAAATCATTTTTACAGTGATTCTTTGATCCATAAAACAAAAAAATTGTGTTTACTGAAAAAAGTTTTCTCATGTAACTCTACAGACTGTTTTTCGGTTTGGACTGAGAAGGGGTTTGTTGCCCCCCACTTGAGTCTTAGGCGCTGGCTGAAATTGTGGAGACCCTGTAGCGCACCCCTCTGTGATTTCAGTTTGGCTACAGATGCTGAGATTCGTTGATGCCCCTTATATCCTAGAGAACACTGTTCCAGATATTGTCTCTCGTAACCCAGGATGCACACCTTGGTTTAAAACCCCTGGTGGCTACCGCAGTCTCTCAGTGGTGAAGAAGCTCAATTTGTGCAGTGGACTGTGGCTCTGAGGCTCTGAGAGAACTCTGAGAACTCTGAGGCTCTCCAGGGGGAATGGACTGGCAAGGGGGATAGAGAGCACTGGCTGACTGAGAACAGGAAGGACCTCTCTCGCCCAGCTTGCCAACTCTGGTGAACACGTGGAAGGTCCCTTATGACTGTTGAATCAGTGAATGAAGGACAGGTAGCCCTTGAACAATGAAGGCGTTAGGGGCGTGCTGACCCCCACCCCCGTGACCAAAATCCAGGTATAAAGTTGGACTCCCCCCAAAAAAACGTAATCACCTACTGCTCACTGAAAGCTTTACTGATAATACAATCAGTTTAACACATATTTTGTATGTTACTGTATTCTTACAAGTGAGCTAAAGAAAATGTCAAGAAAATCCTAAGGAATAGAAAATACATTTCCAGTATTGTACTATCTGCACCATAGGTTTACATCATCTGTTTACAACATGAATTATCCACCAGTGTTCACATCAGTACTGTCTTACATGAAACCACTGCAGATACTATGTTTGTAACTTGAGATGTCTAAAAGGAGGCAGTCGTGTGAAAAGTAAATTCATTTATTTACAGGTTTACCAAGTCCTGCACTGATAATATTTTTTTTAAAAGAATCTGTCTATAGGTGAGCCTTTGCCGATCAAAGTCATGTTGTTTGGTTAAGGGTGAACTGAATGTAGATACATTGAGTAAAAGAATCTCACTACCTTTAAAAATATTAATTTCCTATATGCGTGCTTTTTATCTACTGCTAGTAAATGACTCTCACTACCCTCGAAAATACTAATTTCCTTAGATGTGTGCTTTTTTCCTACTGTTTGATACATCTGTGATGCTACTGAGATAACAGGAATCTATAGGAATCTATAGGATTCTACAACATTATTTAAAAAAAACTCAGATTAATTTTCTTTAAAATATGCTGCAGTCAGAAAACATGAAACTCTCTTGATAAAAGTGTATATTGTTAACATCTATAATCACAGGTTCTGTATCAGGAAGTTAATTTCCTGGTTAAACAAATTTGGGCATCAAGTTCTTTTAGTTCTAGGTTTTGGTAATATTATTCCCCTGCCCCTCACACAACCAGTTCATACAGTTTCCTTGTGTTTCTTCCAGGAGCTGTTAGGAAAGGTGTACTTGAAATACTCTTTTAAATCAGGTTTTGATTTGTTTTGTTTTCCCCAAAAGTGATACACAATTAAAAACAGAGGCCTTGATAGTTTTCTCAAAAGTGTTTGCTTCTTTTAGATGCATACCCGAATCCCAGCAATGGGATTCATTGGTAAGAAATGCAAACCAAATGTTTCACTTGACAAAAAGTTGTCTATCAGTTAAGCTTTTCATCCTTCTCATCTGATAAAGTATATTTTAAATGAAGTTTATCTCTGGGTTCCCTCTACATTATGTACTGAGCTATGCTTTTGAGTCTCTGGACTCATTCTTTTCCATGTCCTGGGAAGGCTTTCTTCGTCTACCAACATCTGTGTACCCTTGGAGACTGAGCGAGGCATTGTTTTCCATAAGAAACCAGAGACTGGAGTTGGTGCCCCTTTGAGGCCTCCCACAGCACCCAGAATCCCCGCCAACACCCAGCTCACTTCTTTGCTGCACTGAAGTCTTCTGTTCATGTTTCTGTCTCTCCTAGTCTCAAAAGCCTTGTAAGTTCCTTTAAGACAAAAATTCAATTCTAGTGCGAACTTATTAACAGAATCTATTCTCAGCAACAGAAATCCGTAAGAAATCACTGAATCATGAGGTAAGTCACTTTTCAGTGGGCAGGTTTCCAGATTTGCCTCCATGATAATTGGACTTCTTGTGAATAAAAAGAGGAGGCAAAGAGAGGCAGATGTGACATACTTCTGAAATTGAATTTTTTTTTTAAGATTTATTTATTCATGCATACAAGCTGGGGTATAGGCCAGAGGCGTGGGGCGACGAGAGGGTTCACCAGAGACATAGTGGGGAGCAGCACAGGCAGATCGCCGGAAATTCACTGCTGAGGGGAGCAGCGGAGAGGCAGGAGAGGTCTGCGGCGCCATGTGGGAATCTCCCCAGCCAGGCGTCGAACTCGCGTTGCCACTGCCGACAGCTCCACAGTGCAGCACTTAACCGCTGTGCTACCAGGGAGGCCCAATTGAAATTTTTCATGAATTTCTGAAAAAAAGGGCCTAGTGTAGTCACTCAGTATTTAAAAATGTTTATTTTCTGCTTCAAACTGTTTCTGAAAACCTACTCTCTAATTTGGATCACTAGGTTTGTTAATTTGAAGAAATGTACTGTAAACTTCCTTCACAAATAAATTTGGAGTACATTTTAATTCTTAGTCCTACTTTATCAGCTTTATCTCCATGTAGCATTTCTCCCTAGTAGGTATTTCCTTTTGTAAATTTCCATCTTATTTTCAACACTCTTTACTTTTTTAATCTACTTTACAATTTTCCTTCCTTTTCAGTTCACTTTGTGCTTAGACATCTTTTCTTATTTATCAGTTCCCTTAGATAGATATACTCTGTGGTTTCTCAAAATTCAGTCCCAATCACTTTAATGTAATGGCCTGCAAGATGACTTCACCTGCTTGTCCTGCCAGTCTGCCGTGAGACCGAAGGGCACTTTCCACCTGCACGTCCCCCCGCTTCCTCCAACTCTGGAGTCATTCTCCTCCTAAATGTAATTTTTCGGTCAACAGTGTGACCTGTGTTTAAGACTTGGGCTCATTTTGTTTGGTTTTCTCTCTCTACCGGTGTTTAGTGTGTGGTTGGCGATGTGTGACCAGCTTTCATGTACGGTGCTGTCTGTCATTCACAACCCTCACGAGTATCCGTGTGTCTCTGTCTCACAAGGAAAGTGAGGCTTTCTGAGGCTGCCCGGCAGAGTTAATATTCCAGAATTTGCACTTTCAGCATTTATAGGTCACCTCCCTGACGAGTCGTAGGAGATGAAAGGCGGTCCCCACTTCTCTAGCGCTTACAGACTAGAGAGGGGAGTGGCGGGAGGGCTGGACGCTCACGCCCGTGGAAATGTCTCCGCACTCAGCATCCCGCGGGCTGCCCGCCCTTGATGAGCGTCTTGGAGAGACCCCGAGACAGTCATGTTGCCTGGGCGGCAGCATCCTTCCTGCCTGCTCTGGGTGATGAGGCCTTTCCAGCTCATCCTTCTGCAGGATAAGCCAGAACCTTGCTCAGGTTTCACAGGAAGATTATCAAATTCTGTTGATTCTGAGATGGTCAAACTCTTCTTAGGCCACTGTTTTGTCTAATAGGGGAGCCCATAGCACAGTTATCAGTTCACTTTGCAAGTGAGCTGTCATCTATAAGCAAGAGCCTTCAGAATTTTAAAAATAATTTTAATAAAAAATTCACAGAAATTTTCTACCAGAAAAAGTCTAGGCTGGTAAGGATGCTAGAGCTCTGTGCATTGGCAATATAAATAAGCCATGGCAGTACCACAAGAATGGAAACTACCATACAGACAGGTGGAATCTGAGTATTAAGTTTATATTTTCTAATTGTGTCATCTTTATTTATTGATGTAACACTGGTTTAGTAACAATGTATATGATTTAGGTGTATAGTTCCTACCTAGTAAGATGTGTTTTCCCACATCAGACACACAACCTGAGCACTGCCGCTGCGGGCGCTACCTCCTGTGCAGCCCAGCCCCTCCCTCCCCTTCGGGTAAGCTCAGTTCGGCAGTCAGATTTCAACTTTGTTTTGTTTTTAGTTTTGTTTTTCCCTTTGCTTCGTTTCTTTATATTCCACATCTGAGTAAACTCATCTAGGATTTATCTTTCTTCTTCTGAATTATTTTGCTTGCTCAATCCACCCGCACCCCCTTCTACCCATGTTGTTGCAAATAGCAAGGATTCCTATGCGTCATAGCTGAGCAGTATTCCATCGAGTGTTCATGAGCATAGAGTAAGATAACATATGTAAAATATAGTGCTGTATTTCCTAGCTAACCCTTCCCTAAGTAAAGAATATTAAATATTTTTTTTAATATTACAAGTATTTTAGTTACAAATTATCTTAAAATCTCATGTCTCTTATCTCATACCTCGTGGTATATATTACATTTTGAGGAAAAAGTTATAATTCCTTAAAACAAAACGTACCATATAACTGAAAAGAGTTCTTACCCACTGCTTTGCGAAAATATTAAATGCATTTCTGATATGGTATCAGTTCTTTGCCTAATGAGTTCAGATATTTCTATAGTAGTATAACACAGTTGTACTGAAAGTTAATAAAATACTGTTATCTTTATACAGTTGCTGCTAGAAAAGATAACAGCTGTACTAACAGCTGTACATACAGCTCTCAGAAACACTAGCCCAGTCCTTGTATTCTTTTTTTTTTCTTAAAGATTTATTTATGCATACAAGCTGGGGTGTAGAGCAGAGGGGTGAGGTGGTGAGAGGGTTCACCAGAGACAGAGTGGGGAGCAGAACAGGCAGCCTGACTAAAGTACACTGTCGAGGGGAGCAGCGGGCGAGGCAGGAGAGGTCTGCTGTGCCATGTGGGAATCTCCCTGGCTGGGGATCGAACTCATGCGGCAGTGGCTGTGGATAGCTTCATGGTGCTGCACTCAACCCCTTGTGTCACCAGGGAGGCCCAGCGCTTGTTTTCATGAACCAGATTCTCCATAATTTAATAGTAGAAAACAACCTGTGCTCTTAATCCATATAAAATCCAGTTGTACAGTAAAAACACAGAAGCCACACAAAAGCAAAACAGAATTGCAAAAGTCAACCTGGCTCATGGTGTATGCACAAAAAGAATTTGAGGAAAAACATTTATTTCTATTTCCACTGAAAAATCTAAAATTTTGATTACTGGTGTAAGGATGGAAGAGAAATTGGACATGAGGGGAAAGAGCAGATTTTTTTTTTTTTGGTGGAGAAAAGCACAGCCTGAACTACAGGCAAACTTAACCACTGTTCTGTTCTTAACTGTTAGGAATTTGTGTTAAACAATGTGGATCAAAATAGAATTTAAGACTTCCAAAGGGAAAATGTTTATGGTATTTGCATTTTTCTAGATTTTCACAGTGGTACCCTTCCTCTACAAAGATGTAGTGAAAACACAGGAAATAAATTAGATATTCATAATTTTTACAAAGTAGCTTAATATGACAGAAATATGTAAAGATTGTAATACTTACCAAAAAATTGCAGATGACTTTGAGAAAGGGAGAGAAAAAGAAAGGAAGAAGGAGGCAGGGAGGAGTGATCAGCGTGCTAGAGCCAGAGAGTGGGGGGAGAGGGGGAGAAAAGGTAGAGGGAGAAAGAGAACTAATAAAAGGGTCAGTTGGGAGTGTCTGCTGCAATTCATAGATTAGATACCTAAAATGTTATACAAGATTTCATCATATTCCTGAAAAAAAGAAATTTAAGACTGATTTGAAAAGCTATTGATTGCTTCTTGGTATATTATACCATGGATCATTGAAAATGTATCACTAAATTGGATAGAAAATGTCAGAGATTTTCACCCAATATTAAGAAACTATGTATATCAAGTAGAAACAAGTTTTTTTTCCCCCCCATTCTGTTTCAGTGTAAGAAATAATGCAGACAAATGTATCAGGTTAGGAATATTTAACAGAAACATTTTCGTTTTCTTTTCCATTGTGACAAAATAAAGATAGCTCATTTGTATAAAAGTGGACAGATATTCCACTTCAGGAAAATCAGGGGATAAAGGCAACATGCATGTAAACTAACCAGATGTTTATGATTAGTTCCTAGTTAACATCAGCCGGCTGGCTCGGGATGGTTTTGCTGGAGGAGGGGCGCTGTAGCGCACCACATGTTTATATAAATCATGCATTCGGCAGTCGTGATCCTGGGGCAAGAGCGCTCCACCTCCCATTTGGGGTAACCTCTTCAAATCACACCATATAACATAAGAACAGCCATTACTCCCCAACACAGTATCTGTTTCCAGTTTCCTCCGACATTCTGATGGGTGTCACTATGTGTCAGCCTGTGTTCTGTTTCCTAATGTTGTAACACATTGTATGCGTTTGTACCAGGTGAAGTCCATTACAGTATTTGGCACTGCTCTCACTGGGCTGGGAAAACACATAGGACAGTTATTTTACATTCAGTATTTTCTTTGGAAATGGGATGCTGGCTCACTGTTGAGATATTCGTATCAACGTCTGTAGTTCAGTATCAGTCTCAACGTCAATCTTAAGTAACAGTGACTTAACTATAGTTTCACTTTTCATCCCATTCAAAAAGTATCTGTTCGTGTAGTAAATATTTAATTTTTTTAAAGAAAATTTTTTTAAGATTTGTTTATTTGTGAATACAAACTGGGGTACAGGCCAGAGGCGTGGGGCAGCGAGAGGGTTCACCAGAGACAGAGCGGGGAGCAGAACAGGCAGATCAGAAATACACTGCTGAGGGGAGCAGCAGGCGAGGCAGGAGAGGTCTGCCGCACCATTGGGATCCTCCCAGCCGGGCGTCGAACTCGCATCACAGCTGCCGACAGCTCCACAGTGCAGCACTAAACCCACTGCGTCACCAGGGAGGCCCTAAACTTTATTAACATTAGACATTTAACATTTTTTTCCTAAAGAATCATAAGCATGAAACCTCTTTTAGTATTTTTTTTTATCATTTCCTAGCAAACTATTTGTTGATGTGTAGTTGTATCAAAGTGTGAAGATTATTCATTTATTGAGGGTTTTTTCTACACTTTTCTTTCATCATTCTTTATCTTGTTAAGGTGGAATTGTCCTTTAAGTACTGCTTTAACTGTGCGATGTTCGGTAGATTTTAATTTTTACTTTAAAGCATTTTCTAAATGTTCTCTGATTTCTTTTTGAACCTTGAATGGTTTAGAAGTTTAATTTCCAGCTATTTTGAATCTCTTAGATATCTTACTGATTGATAATTTTGTCCCATTGTGGCTGCATACTACAGTCTGTCAGATGTGATTCTAACTTACGGAGATTTTTTTAAGGCCCATAGAGTTTAACTTGTTTTATGCATCATATGCAATTAAAAAGAATGTGCATTCTAATTGTAGTGACCATACAAATACAAACAGATCTAGGTGATTGATATTGTTCTGAATTCCCATGTCTTTACTCAATTATTCCCTACTTGTTTTCTTAATTACTGAGAAGAGTTTTTAAAAATTCCTTTGATTCTGATCATGCAATTGTTTATTTCCCCTTTTATCCTGTTACTTTTTTATTCATTTTCAGGGTTTATTATTAGGTATAAGCATTTATACTTATGCATTTATAATTGTTGTGTCTTCTTAATAAATTAACAGATTTGTCATTATGAAATATCCTTCTTTACCTCTGTTGATACTATTATTCTGAGGCATATTTTATCTTAATATAACCTACCCAGGCTTCTTATATTTCACTCTTTGTATCTCTTTTCTCATCAATTTTATTTAAATTTATCTGTTTCTTTTTTTTAATTATTTATTTATGTATACAAGCTGGGGTACAGGCCAGAGGCGCGGGGCGGCGAGAGGGTTCACCAGAGACAGAGTGGGGAGCAGAACAGGCAGATCAGAGATACACTGCTGAGGGGAGCAGCGGGCGAGGCAGGAGAGGTCTGCAGCACCATGTGGGATTCTCCCCGGCTGGGCAGGAGAGGTCTGCAGCACCATGTGGGATTCTCCCCGGCTGGGCGTCGAACCGGCATCGCCCGCGGCCAACAGCTCCACAGCGCAGCGCCCAACCGCTGTGCCACCGGGGAGGCCCAAATTTATCTGTTTCTTTATATTGGAAGTTCATCTCTGTAGTTCGCTTGAAGTTGGGTCTTGTTTTTTTCAGGCATTCTAACAATCTTTGCATTTCATGGGCACATTTATTTCATAAATGTTTAGTATAATTATTGACATGATTGGATTTAAGACTACCATGAATTCTTTTGTTTATTGCCTTTATTCTTTTTTTTTTCTCTTCTAGTTTTTTTGGGAACACGGTATTTTTAGATTTTCATTTTAATTTATCTGGAATTTTTAACTACCTGTTTGCATTAGTTTTATTGTTACTGGTCTGAGGACTTCCATACACATCCTTAAGTTTCATGCTCTAGTTAGAAATATATTGCACCATTTTATGTAAAATGTACAAAATTTCCAATTATATAAATCCATTAATTTCCCATTTTTTCTCCTATGTTTCTAGTATGTTCATATATAATTATAGATTCTTTAAGGCACTGTTAGAAGTTTTGCTTTAAATAGCCCTTTGGATTTTAACAAAATTAGGAGGAAAATAGCGTTTTTTAAGGATTTATTTACTTATGCATACAAGCTGGGGTGCAGGCCAGAGATGTAGGGCGGTGAGAGGGTTCACCAGAGACAGAGTGGGGAGCAGAACAGGCAGATCTACCGAAATCCACTGCTGAGGGGAGCAGCGGGTGAGGCAGGAGAGGTCTGCCGCGCCATGTGGGAATCTCCCCTGTCGGGCATTGAACTCGCGCCGCAGCCACCTACAACTCTACAGCGCTGCACTAACCCATTGTGCCACTAGCGAGGCCCCGGAAAATAGTATTTTATATTTACCTAGTTATATGCTGTATTTGATGTGTTTCACCTGCTGTTGCGGAGCCACAGTTTTTATAAATTTCCAAGTTTTAGGTTTTATTCTCTATATATCTGTGTATGAAAAATATTTCTTAAGGCTGATAATTTTATTTCTAATATTGATTACATGTTTTCTGTCAAAGTGACTAGAAATTTAAGTCAAAGTACAGTTATCAGTCATATTGTTTAGTTTTTTTATACTTGTTCCAGTTACCTATTATTGCATAGCAGTCACTTGAAAATGTGTTGGCTCGAAATAACAACTTTGTTTAAAACTGTTTATGTAGCAAACAAATGCTAATGGATAAAGCATACACAGCATTTTGTCTCACAATTCTTGGATTTGACTGGACAGGTCTACTTCTCTGGGAGTGCACAGGGGCTCTGGTGAGGAGAAGTTCCAAAATGGCCTCATTCACATGCTTGAGAGAGCAGTTAGGGCTACTGACTGACAGTATTAGCTGTTCTGATTCTAACTTCTTCATGATGTCGTGGTCTCTCCAGTAGCATGTCTACTTGAGTCCAAGCAGGAGTGTGGTGACACGCAGGAAGTGACAACTGGCATTTCTGGGCTCAGAGGACCCAAATCATCACTGACTACTTTCAAAGCCAGCCCCAAGGGGAATACAAAATGTAAAAGATATAAATGACAATAAAAAAAAAAAAGCCAGCCACAAAAGTGGGTCAGCTGAAGGGGAGAGGAATTCAGCTTCTTCCCCTTGTGATGAATGCCATACCCTCTTAGTCTTGTGCCGCAAAGTATCAGGTTGATTCAGAATAGCCTAGTTTTACAAAGAAGTGAAATACTGACATTATCATGTACTGTTTTATATATAAATATATGTATTTATATAAGATATATCAATTTTGAGGTCATACATCTTGGTAGTTTTAAATTATTCAAATAGCTAAGAATTGTTTAAGGGTGAGTTTTAATTAATGTGCAAGGAGCAGTTAATAACCATTTTATACAACTTGTTACAAAATATATAAACAGTACAAATGGCTATCTAACGTTTGTAAATATAACATTAATATCTTGTCTTATAAAGTCGGATTCCCATTTATAAAAAATCTTAAAGCAAAATTATTTGATGAATTTGATTTTAAGAAGTGAATTTTTTTTCTTAAAAAGCAATGACAGATAAAATTAATATACAAATAAGTGCGGGGAAGAAAATTTGCAATATTTAAAACAAAGAAGATACCTAGAATTCACAAATCAACAAGAATAAGGTAGCAGTTTTATTAGTAAAATGTAAAGAAAGTAAGTAGTCTGTAATTTCAAGGGGAGGAAAATAAAACCTGGAAGAGATGCAAGTGGAAATGTAGGTTGGTGCAGCCATTCTGAAGTGCAATTTAGATGGCAGATCTTAGTGAAATTAAGAATTCATAGATACATAATCCAAGTCCTGCTCCTGGGATAATATCGTAGAGAAATTGTCACGCAAGTCTGTAATAGGCACATTTAAGAAGGTGTCCTTAGCAAGCTTGCTGTAGCAGGGAGATAGAGGAGAATTAGATTCTCAACCATGCAGGTATGAATAAGTAAAGTTTGGCAAGTCATTCTGTTATGCAGCAGTTAGATGCACTGGATGAAATATAGATGAAGCAACATGGAAAGATCTAAAAACACGTATCGTTTATGTTCCTTACATATATTAAATAAGCGCATAGTAATAAAAATATTCTTTTAACAGAATGATGCTTTTAAAGAAATGAAGAGTAAGGATCAAAGTGGATTTTAAAAAACTCAAAGGAAGAAAAGACTTCACAAAAAAATGAAACTAATGTGTGCTATAAACTAAATAGTATATAACTTGTTGCTTATTTTCCTTGGATTTAAAAAAAAAAACACCCTAGATAAGGCTACAAATTTTCATGCATTAATTTCCCTAGAGGAAACAGAAGTCAAAACCAGTACATATGGTTGATAGATTAGCATCTGCTTGCTACATAAATAATATTAATCATCTAAGTCTTGGCCTTTAGTGATTTTTTTTTATTGCAATCAGCTGATATAATTGATTCCAACTAAGGTAAAAAAGTAAAAGTACTCGGTCAGAAAACACACTTGATAGAGATATTAAGAAAATTTTATTGTGCCAGTATAAAATACCAGCTGTGTTATTAGACTTTTTATATGATGAAACAAAATGCAGATAGCTAGTAACTAAATTTAATTCAGCTACACTGAGGTTTTTTATTATTCCCTTTAATGCAAAGTAAATTTAGCAAATATTTGGAAACCTTTTCCAGCTATTGTCTTCTTTACTATGCAATGATTTGTAACTGAAAAAAAAAAAGTTTTATATAAAATGTTCTCAGATCATTTAGCAAGACTATTTTATAAATAAAGCACAAGATAGAATAAGTATTAGTAAATTGTTTCTTATGTAACAGAATCTGTTATTCTAGATTATTCCTGTTTTGACATCACTTATTGTGGGTTTACCAATAACTTTGTTACAAGTAGGGAAGCTCCAATGAAAATAGGAAATTCCAAAGATATTTGCAACAGCTCAATGTTTCTTGTAGTTAAATAGTACAAGAACACATTCTGAAATGATTAGTCTGTTGTAATTGTGACTCACAATTGTAAATCAGAAGATACTCAGTTTTATTAAAAAAAATCATTTCCCATTAAATTTCTAACCGAGCATAGTTACAGGCTTGCAGTGGTGCATGTTAGTTATTTAATAATTTTAAGCATAAACAAATTGAGTATATTTATGAAAATATTCACAAGTTTTTCTAATTTTTCAATTTGTAATACATAAGCAGTTTTTTTCTAGAACACCAACAATAGACTGTATTCTGTATAGTGGGGGGCTTTTGAGGGGAGAAATTTAAATATATGTGTTATATTTCTCAGTGTCAGGATTATGTCTGTTCTAGTAGAGAATTTGATATTTGAGAATTAAATGGTGAAATGTCCTGTTATCTAACTCACATAAGGAATGGATTTGATTGTGGTTACATCAGTAGAAAGTAAGAACAGAGAAATAATTGGTTTGGATTTCTTTTTTGAATAATCCTAAACGCCTGATGCAAACAAAGTGCTTGAATCCCCAGTAATGGCCTAACAAAATAGGATCAGTTTATTTAAGGAGTTTCCAAAAACTCTATCTAAATACTAGTTTCTCATGAATGTATCAATATAGATGGTGATATAATGGTTATATTAATGAATGGTCTTTTCAGAGAGGTGTGTGAGGGGAGGTGCCAAAACCTTTAAATGCTCGTGTTGGATTGAGCCTTTTGAGCCAAAGGGACAAAATAAGTTCTCATGAGTGATTGTAAGATGGATAATACAGCACAAGTATTCAATAAAGCGTAACTTGAGACTAACATGAAGAACGGAAAATAAGAGAGGATGTCTAGTTGTTGGCACTAAATATAGCTCTTTAAATGCAAAGGAAACCCAATTTGTAATAGAGCAGTTTTGCTTAGTTTCCCAAGAAGGAAATTTCACATCCCATGTGGAGTAATAACTAAGATTCAGAGTGTCTCATTATACTTCTCTTTCATGGTCTTCAGTATTTAAAGGAAGGGAACTTGCAACATCACAGAGATGTGGTTCCTCCCACTAAAAACAAGCTCTCGGAAAATGCCTGTAACTCACTGAGCCAGCGCCAGTGCATTAGTTTAAGTTAATTTCCACCAATACTTCCTTTTCTACTGCATCAGCACCATTCTGATTCCACTGCATAACCTCAGACTCTTCCTTACACCCCTAATTATACCGCACAATCTAAACCAGACCCACAAATCAATAACGACCACTTTGTCATTTTTTTCAAGCTTATTTTACATTTAAGATTCTCATCCAAACAGCAAATAAACATGATTTACTGGGGGAAAAAAGTTCCTCTATCAAAAATGTGGTGAGGTAACTAGGTAGAGGTGAATAAAAGGCCAGTCCTCACTTCCTACGGTTCCATCATATGTGGATTTTAGTTACCACGATTGACCCAACACAACTATGGACATAAGTACACACGTGGAGAAAGGGAGAAAGAGAGATATTAAGCACATGTTAAACAATGTGCACACAACTAGATACTTAAATACACATGGGACTATGTGACAGATAAGCATCAATGCAGTACTGCAGTAAGAAATTACCTTCTGATCGTTTAAAATTTGGCCTCATAATGAATTTCTTTACCATTTGCAATAAACCTAGGCAGATATTTTCCTTCATATTTTATTTCCATTAGTTATAGTTCCAAAATATTTTACACTGTGTATTTAATAATATTTGTCTACATTTATTTTTTTGCTTATGTTTTTTCATGGATTTTTTTTTAATCCCTAAGTCCACTAACTGATCTTTATTTACCAAACAATTATAAGGCAAGAGTCAGACCTTGTATATCTATATATTTTAAAAGCACCCATGTGCTTTGGCCTTCAATATCAGGAATATTATGTGGGATTAGCATTGTACCTCAGAAATAAGCTTATTTTAATCAAAAAATTTTATTTGCTATTCATTTTCAATACTCTGTAATTTCCACTCTAACCTCAATAGGTGTATGTATGTCCCTCACCCACCACTGAAGTTCCACTGTCATCACGCTATCAAATTGACCTGTCCACCCTTCCTTCTCACTTGCTTCCCTTCCTTTGTTGTAACCACCATATTTGACAGTTTAAGTGTTATTTTTGTTGTGTTTTACCAGTTTGTTTGTTTGTGTATCTATGTTCCAGGTAGGAGTGAAACCCTGTGGTAATTGTCCTCCGCTTGCTTTCTTCTTTCACTTAGTGTAATCACCTCTCTTTCCATCCATGTTGTCCAAAAGGTTGGGTTCATCATTTTTAATAGCTGAATAGTATTCCAGTGAGTAGATATACCACAATGTCTTTATCCTTTTTAAGGACTCAAGAGGTTCCTTTTTTGTTCTGCTTTTCAAGTTTGTTGATTTACTACAAGTTTACAGAGCTATATGAATTTCGGGTACATCTTCATACTTCTGTATGTGTACATGCATCTCTTCTGTACCAAAACCCTAGTCAACATAAAATCATAGTGACATATTTTGTTTTTTAAAAAACAATCTGAACATGATGAGCATTAGTTCTTCTTTAAAGGTGGATAAATTTCATTTGTAAAGCCATCCTGTCTTTGGTTTTTTGTGTTTTTTTTAAAGATTTATTTATTTATACATACAAGCTGGGGTACAGACCAGAGGCGTGGGGCAGCGAGAGGGTTCACCAGAGACAGAGTGGGGATCAGAACAGGCAGATCAGAAATACACTGCTGAGGAGAGCAGCGGGCGAGGCAGGAGAGGTCTGCCACACCATGTGGGATTCTCCCCAGCCGGGAGTCAAACTCGCATTACGCGCTGCCAACAGCTCCACAGTGCAGCGCTTAACCGCTGTGCCACCAGGGAGGCCCTGTCTTTGGTTTTTTAATTGCTGTTTTAGTTTCCATGCTTGTGACTGGCTTGTTCAACTAACTCATTTGTTTTTTATTGAATTAATCTTGGTAGAGTATATTGATCTAGAAATGTGTACATTTCCTCCTTCAAGTTTATCAAATATATCAGCAGATAGTAATCTCTTATGAACTTTTCTATCTGCAGTAGTTTCTCCTCTCATTTGTAACTCCATTTATTGTTTTTTGTTATTTTGTAAGCTTAGCTAGATTTTTTAAATTTTTATTTTCTTTTCAAAGAACTAAATCTTAGTTTCACTGATTTTTTTGTATAGTCTTTATTTTTGTTTCATTTATTTCAACTCTTGTAATTATTATTTCCTTCCTTCTACTAAATTTGGGTGTATTGTGCCATATTTTCCAAGATGCTTTATGTATGGTATTAGATTGTTTATTTGGAATGTTCCTTCCTTCTTAATGTAGGCTTGTATTACTATTATCTTCTCACTTTACAATGCATTTGCTGCAGCCTATTGAGTCTAGAAACAACTGATTTTTCTATATTGATTTCATATCCCATCACTTTATTGTATTCATTTATGATTTCTACTAGTTTTTGGTAGAGTCTCTGTATATTTTCATGTAAAAGGTGAATAGTGGTACTTAAATTTCTTTGTCATTTTCTTGCTTTATTGCCTTAATATTTCCAATTCTCTATTGAATGGTAGTGGCGACAGCATACATCCTTGCCTTGTTTCTTGCCATAGGGAATAACATTTTGGTTTTTCACCATTGTTTATGACGTCCATCGTGGGTTTGTCATTTATGGCCTTTATTATGTTGAGATAATGCCTTTATTTACATTTTATTGAGAATTGTTATAATTGGATGTTGAATGTGATCAGATACTTTTTCAATGTGTGTTAAAACAACCATATGATTTTGGGCCTCCCTGGTGGCGCAGCGGTTAAGCGCTGCACTGTGGAGCTGTCGGCAGCGGCGATGCAAGTTAGACACCCAGCCGGGGAGAATCCCGCATGGTGCGGCAGACCTCTCCTGCCTCACCCGCTGCTCCCCTCAGCAGTGTATTTCTGATCTGCCTGTTCTGCTCCCTACTCTGTCTCTGGTGAACCCTCTCGCCACCCCACGCCTCTGGCCTGTACCCTAGCTTGTATGTATAAATAAATAAATCTTAAAAAAAAAACCATATGATTTTTACCTTTCTTTCTGATGATGTGATGAATGTATTGTTTGATTTACATTGAACTGTCTTTGCATCCATGCAATGAAATGCACTTGGTCATGGTGAGCGATTCTCTTAATATGTTGCTGGATTCAGTTTCTCAGCATTTTGTTGACATTTGTTTGGTGTTCACCAGAAATAATTATATAGAGTTTTCTTTTTTGTACTGTTCTTGTTTGGTTAGGGGATCAAGTTGACTCTGCCCTTGTGAAATGTGTTCTTCCACTTCCCCTCTTCCATTTTTTTGAAGTGTTGGAGAAGATAGATACTAGATCTCTGTAAATGAGGTGGAATTAAATATTGAAACCATCTGATCCTGGGCTTTTTTTGTTCTTAGGGAGTCCATTGGTTACCCTTTTGAGTTCTGTGCTTATGACTAGTCTGTACAAGCTCTTTGATTTTGGTTCAGTTGTGGAAGGCTGTATGATTCTAAAATTGTGTCCCTTCTAGATTGGCCTGGTTGTTTACAAAATAATGGTTATATTATGACCTTTGTATTTCTGAGGTATCTGTTGTAATTTCACCTCTTTTATGTCTGATTCTATTTGGAATTTCTCCTTCTTCATAGTCAACTACAAGAAGGGTTTATGTACTTTGCTTATTTCCAAGAGCAGTTCTTGTTTTCATTGATTTGTTGTATCATCTTTTGGTTGCTATTTCATTTATTCCTGCTCTAACTTGTGTTTCCTTTCTCACGCTGATTTTTGGTTTCACTTATTTTAGACCTAGTTCTTGCAAATGTAAAGTTAGACTGATGGGATTTTTTGTGTTTATTGATGTGAGCCTACATTGCTGTGTACTTTGCTCTTGACACCATTTTTACAGCATCCCATAGGATCTGATCATTTATCTCCTCATTTTTGTTGGTCTCTAGATAATTGTTTATTTTTCTGTGATTTGTTCATTAACCTAGGATATTTCCAAGAACATTTTATTTCTTCTCTACATGTATGGGTATTGTTTCAGGTTTATTTTTGTGGTTGATTTATATGTTTACCCTGTTGTGATCAGAAAAGGCACCTAACATAATTTCAGTTTTGTATATCTATCCTTGAGAGGTTCCATGTGCACTTGAAAAGAATTTATATTCATTTGTTTTGGTATGGAACATTCTGTAGAGATTTGCTAAGTCTCTGTGATCCATTGCTTAATTTAAGGCCACTGTTTCCTTGTTTACTTTCTATGTGAATGGATCTCAATGTTAGCAATGTGTTGAGATCTGCTCTGTGTTGTTCTTAATGTATTCACTTAGTACTTAGTTCTCTTAATAGTTGTTTTATAAATTTTGGTGCACCTGTGTTAGGTGAATAAATATTGATGAGTTTTATCTTCTTGATGGATTGTCCCCCTGATCATCACATAGTGCCTGTCTTTGTACCTAATTAATTTATTTGACTGAAAATGTAATTTATCAGCTATGAGATTGTGGTTTATACTTTAAATTATTGGCTTGTGATAATTTGCTCTGGCCTTTCTCTTTAATTCTCTTTGTCTTTATAGCTAACATGAGTCTTTTGTATGCATAATATTTCTGTATCATGTCTTTATATCAAACCCATTCTTTTGTGTCTTTTAATAGGTGAGTTCAGACCATTCATGTTTAAAGTGGTTACTGATAGGTGTGCCACACTTACTGCTATTCCTTCTTTTGTTTTTTGGTTGTCCTATCTTTCTGGGCTTTTTTTATCATGTGTTACTATCTGCTTTTTTCATTTGGATGACTCCCCCTGAAATTTTTTTCAATTTCTTCATTTCTACTTTTAAGTTTCTCTATACTGGATTTTTGGTTTATGGTTACCCTGAGGATTCTGTCAAACTTTCTGAATCTAAAATGGTTCTTTCTTTGCTCATATTGATTCATCATCATTTGACTCTACAGATTCTTTTTCCTCCTAAAGTTTTGTTGTTTTCTCATTTTTTTTAAAGATTTATTTATTTATGCATACAAGTGGGGGTACAGACCAGAGGCGTGGGGCGGCGAGAGGGTTCACCAGAGACAGAGTGGGGAGCAGAACAGGCAGATTGACAGAAATACACTGCTGAGGGGAACTGCGGGCGAGGCAGGAACGTTCTGCCACACCATGTGGGAATCTCCCCGACCGGGCGTCAAACTTGCGATGCCGCTGCTGACAGCTCCACAGTGCAGCGCTTAACCACTGCGCCACTGGGGAGGCCCTGCTTTCTCATATTCTTCTACTTCTGACTCTGTGTTACCATTTATCATCTTGTTCCAAGTTTTGTGTTCATTTCTTTTCATGAAGAAGAATCCCTTTTAACATTTCTTACAAGGCAGGGATGGTGGTGGCAAATTCTATTAGCTTATGTTTGTCTGGGGAAGCCTAGATTTCTACATCATATTTGAATGATAATTTTGCAGGATAGTGTGTTCCTGACTGGGAGTTTTTTTTTCCCCTTTACATAAGTCATTCCACGCTCTCGTAGCCTGGAGTGTGTATCTACTGAGAAATCTGATGATAGGCTAAATGAGGTCCCTTTGTATATGATATTTTTTATCTCCTCCAATATATTTCCCCCTTTAATATATTTTCTTTGTCAGTGATTTTGATAATTTAACAATGACGTGTCTTAGTGAACAGCATTTTGCATTTAGAGATCTGGGTGTTTTTTTAGCTTCCTGGACGTCCAATGCTCAATTCTTGCCTTAGGTTGGAAGTTCTCAGTCTTTATTCATTGTATTAGGTTTCTGCTCTTTTAGCTCTCTCTTCACCTTCTGGAATATCCATTATTATTGTTTCCTCTTCTAATGGAGTCTGATGCTCCTTGTAGAGTTGCTTCATTCTTCCTAAATATTGTTTCTCTCTTTTATTCCACTTGGGTTGTTTGCATACTTATATCTTCAATTTCTGAAATTTTCCTTTTGCCAGTTTTAAGTTATTTAACCCTTTGCACTCGAGCCCTTTTTCGTGTGGACGAACCAGCCACTCGAGACGATTTCAGCTATATTAGGGAAGCGTTTTACAGGTACTTTGAAATCATGTTATACTCAAACAAACGTATACAAATAATAAAATTTCACCAATTTATTTATTTTTACATGAATACAACAAAATCTGTTAAATATTACACTCTGTAATTAGTTTTTGTGTGATATTTAGTAAAACAATCCCCAAGATGCAGCCTCAGTTTGTCAGGACACGTATCACAATGCTAAGCTGAGATTAACTAATCTAAGCTAAGAATTGGCTAAGGATGCAGGCCGAGCCTGGTCCATGAAAGTAATTGCGGTAAGAATATCTTATCACACATCGGAAATAAACATATTGACTTCCAAACCGCTCGGGCGCCCTACCGGCGCCACTTGAGTGGACGCATTAAACCGCTGGGGGCCATAGCAGCGCCGCTCTAGCGGACGCATTACACTGCCGGGTGCTGGAGCAGCGCAGCTGGAGTGCAAACGGTTGAAATATGCTTCTATATTTGTCCTCTTTTCATTCAGTGTATCTTTTTACATATATATTTTACAAATTTCTCAACATTTTCAGTCTCTTTAGTAAGGGACTCTTAGTTCCTGCATCTCTCTCAGATCACACACCTGCCTTTCTGCATTTGCTTGTCCTTCCAGGATTTCAATGCACTTTCTTAAAATTGTTATTCTAAAGTCTTAAGTCCTAGAATTCTGTGTCCCTTATATGTCCCTGGACTTCTGTTCTTCAAGCTTTTCCATCTTGTGCTCAGATACCCCTTCTCTGAGGCATTTTGTGTTGACTTACTTGATTTTTCCAGTTGTGGTGTTGTATCTTGCTTTTGTCTGTTTATCTTTTTTGTTTAACTTGGTGGCAGCTGAGGGAAGGAGAGTATGCTGGAATCCAAAGACTCTGGATTAAACCCCTCTGTCACCACCATATTAATACAGTCAGAGCAGTTTGCACTACCTCCTCTTCCTCAACTGAATAGCCCAGTGCTTGTACGCCAGGTTTGTGCACCTGCACAGCCTGTACTCAATCCCTGGCTTGTAGGTGACTCCTACGTCACCACCCCGACCACAACTCCTTTATCATTTCCTTGCTGTACCACAAGGGCCAGTCACCAACTTCAGAGGCTCATCCTCGTGTTTTGGTTTCCTGTCATTGGAATTGAACTGGTGAAATTTTTCTGAGTGTAAAATAATTTTTCTGTAGCTATACTTAGCAGAGATATTTATCACAACTTCCTGTTCTACCATACTGTGGGCATAATGAGATGAGTTTTAAAAAGACATTTAAACTCGGGCCTCCCTGGTGGTGCAGCGGTTAAGCGCTGTGCTGTGGAGCTGTTGGCAGCGGCGATGCGAGTTCGACGCCCGGCCGGGGAGATTCCCACATGGTGCGGCAGACCTCTCCTGCCTCACCCGCTGCTCCCCTCAGCAGTGTATTCCATTGATCTGCCTGTGCTGCTCTCTACTCTGTCTCTGGTGAACCCTCTTGCTGCCCCACACTTCTGGCCTGTACCCCAGCTCTATGCATAAATAAATAAATGTTTTTTAAAAAGACATTTAAACTGTATATGAAGTAAAAGACATTTCCAAGATCAGAACCTTTGGTTCGTTATATGTGGTCCTGTATATTTTTAAAATTCAGTATATAGAGTAGACTGATAATCATTTTTTGATATTTAAAAGCCTTTTCTATCTGACACTTGTAGTTCAGCTTGTTTTTTATATTTACAAAGTCCTAATGTTTCAGTCATCATCACATTCTGAAAACATAAAAGTGAAGAGTGTCTACTTTATGAGTATTATCAATAGGACAAATATCATAGAAGCATGCACAAATACTCATGAGACTAGGAGAAAAGTTCTGAGTTGAGGGGAGTTTTTGTGTAAATTTTTTCGTCCACCTCATGTGTTGAGATTATCCTGTCAAGAGTATTGTGATGTCCTTACAAAGTAGAGATTTGAAAGGTTCAGGTGGAAAGTAAGTTTTAACTCAAAATGAGAAGGGAAGGGAGTTACCTCAGAGTATGTCTTGTTTGGACAAAAACTTTTAAGAATGACCCCTCCCCCCCCCAAAGAAAAAGGGAGTCAAACTTGCCAGGAATCATCCATCTCTGCCTCACAGTCCGTGACAGCAGCAGGCTGAGAGCCTGTGGTGGGCCTCAGGGACAGCTGTGCGGCTGGGTTTTGTTTTTCCCACTCTTGTAGTTGGGGTGTGTGTGCGCACCTCTAATTTCAGACAGGATTTATTGACTTAGTTTATTAATGTCATGTGGATTTTTAAGTACGTAGTCAAATTGTGCACTATGTAAATGTCTAGTCATTTGTCTTTGTTATCCAGACTTGATCTATCACCAATAATTCCTTCAAACACCTTCCATTAGGTGTAAAGAGCAACATTTCCTCTTTCCTCACGGCTGATGAGCCGCGGGTGGCTTGGGCATATCCCATCGCTCTGTGTGTGCTGTTTAGTTAGCCCTGACTGCCCAGTCCTTTTCTGTAATTCTGACTATGAACTGCTCTGTTGTCACATTAAATTCAGGAAAAGTAGAGATTTTTTAATATTGACTAAAAAGAATAAGACACGTTCTTTTACTCATTATGAGCATATTTTACTAATTAGGAGCACATTAATTTAGGTATTTAAAATGCAGTATTTCGTTTGGTGTAAAATTGGATGACACCACTGTGTATGATTCGTAGGGAGAGAGGCACACCTCCTCAGACACACAACCCAGAGCACCCGTGTCCCTTTCGTGTAGACCATTGGGCCTCTCCCCACTTTGTTCCGACCCTCCTTCTGTAGTGGGCTCAAGTCTGCAGTCATTTCTAGACTTTGTTTTAGTTTACTACTGTCTGTGCCTTTGTTTTGTTACTCTATTCCACACGTGAGTGAAATCATGCACTATTTATCTTTCTCTCTGGCTTATTTCACTAGTATAATCCCCTTGTACTCTAACCATGTTGTCACAAATGGCAGGAGTTTGTCCATTTTTTATGGCTGAATAGTATTCTGTGTTTATGTACACTGTCTTAATCCACTCATCTGTCTTTGGACACTTAGGTTATTTCCATAACTTGGCTGTTAGAAATAGTGCTGCAGCGGGCATAGGAGTGCAGATATCCTTTTGAATTAGTGCTTTTGCATTCTTTGAATAGTGTTAAGGAGAGAAATCGCATGGTTTTAGTATTTGGAAAAAACCTCCTTAAAGTTTTCCATAGGGGCTGGCCCAGTCTGCATTCCCACCCACAGTGTCTGTGGAGGTCTCCTTTCTCATCGGGGCCATTGTCACTGGATTGAGCTGTTACCTGCTGGTGGTTTGGATTTGTCCCTCCCTGGTGAGCAGTGCTATGTAGGCCACTCGTCTTTGGAAAAGCGTTGCTGCAGCTACTCTGCCCATTTGCGTGCACTTTTTGACTGTTTTTTTGTTTGCTTTCTGTTGAGTCAGAGGTCTTGGATTATGAGCCCCTTGTCAGAGATATGATGTAAGATGCAGTGTTTTGACTACTAGATATGATACATAATATTCGTAAAGTTGACTTATTCAATACAATTTTTTATTTTATTACAGAAGCACTATTGTTTTACATCTTTATCGATATTTTCACAGTGTAGGGCTTATCCCCTCAGCTAGGGCCGTAGTAGCTCTCTCCACTGACGCACACGTGTCCACCATCACAGCCCATTGTGTTTCCCTTCCCCCTGACCCACTCTCTAATTCAGTATAGTTTTACACAAATGCAGTTGCTTTTCAAAATTATAATAGGGGCCTCCCTGGTGGTGCAACAGGTTAGCGCAGCGCTGTGGAGCTGCCAGCGGCTGCGGCGCTGGTTCGATGCCTGGCGGGAGAGATTCCCTCATGGCGCGGCAGACCTCTCCTGCCTCGCCCGCTGCTCCCCTCAGCAGTGTGTTTCCATCGATTTTCCTGTTCTGCTCCCCGCTCTGTCTCAGAAAAACCTTCTCACCACCTCACACCTCTGGCCTGCTCCCCAGGTTGTATGCAAAAATAAATCTTTAAAAAAAAATCAAAATTATAATGGGAGCATTTTTGTATACAGGTTTTAGAACCCAGGTGAATCTGAGTGTCAAGACATCAATCTTAATTTTTACAATTAAGGAGAGCCCATTTTCAGTTTTAATGCTTCTGGGGGGAAGAAAAAAGAGCAACTTACTATTTCCATCAAATACTAACTTGGTGTGAATCGTATGAATCCCGCAGCTTAGATCTGTCAGATAACTTGTATTGAAGTATACGAATATCTTATGCTCGTTTCACAGGTAAGGTAACCGACTACTCATACAGAGTTACCCTCTGCCATTTCCAAGGAAGGAAGCAAGAATCTTGCTCCCCTAAACCTGAGGTCTTAGGTTTCGAAGAAACCTATGATGACTAGAACGAAAGGATACGGACAGGTGAGGCAGAACGTTCTACCTGAGCCCCTGGAGGGCCTCCGGTGAACGGCTCCTCCCGCCTGTGTCCCTCTGGCGCGCAGGCCGGGAGGCGCCCTCCCTTCCTTCCCCTTCGAAGGCGTAACTCACACAGACCATCGTCGTGGTGCGATATTTCAATTGTGAGTTTCCGAAGGTGTAGGCAAATATCCCCTGGCTTGGAATTGAGATCTCGCAGTCCTTTCATCTGTGATCTAAAGCACACTTTCACCTCCCGAGCCGGAGGCACAGGCTAATGCTTCCCCCTGCGCCGGCCCGCGGCCCTCTTGCCATCGCAGTCTGGTGTTCGCCCGGCCTGGCACCTCTTTCAATATACTTTGCAGCTAGTAGGTAAATATGACATTCAGATTGGATTCCCGAGAGCACCGAAAGCTACTGAGGTAGTACGATCTCAAATAATAGATGTTAGGCATTTTTGCTTTTTGAGGCTTATCTTTTAAAAACTATTTTATTTATTTGTAATAAAATCAAAACACTGCTATTGGTCTGTCTAGGTATAGAAACAAGTGATGGTTAAACTTTTTAATAAAATTATACCTCGTTTTTTGTCCATGAGGTGTATGTTTAAGAGAATGTGCATTTGACAAGGATGGGTAAGTGACCTAATTGGAAATTGTACGCTCAGTTTTGATGTAATTTAGCAGGTAGTGCGAAATGTTTTCGTGTGTCCCTTTAACGTAATTACATATTCCTAATTGTTTTGTGCTTTTGTTCTCCAATTTCTCTTACTCTAATACCCATGCTTAATGTCTTAAGTCAGAAGTAAAAACATTATAACCAGTAATACGTCCATACTTGGAAAAGCAATATAAGAAGAAAATACTAATTAACACAGACCAGTGGAATTTCTGGTGAATGACATGAAACTAAGGCAAACAGTGTGACTTCATTCGCTAATTGACTAGTTAAATCCATACTCATGGGAGCGGTTTACCAAAATGTGTATTTAAACAGGCAACTGATGTTTCTGCCGTGGCGACGCCATCACCTAAGCCCTTCAGGTTGATGGGAAACTAGGGGCTGCTCTTTCCTCCCCAGGGTGTGGCAAGCTGTGAGGCTTTAAGCTGTTTAAAAAACAAAAACATCTCTTTTAAATCTAGGGATCTTGTCTTCCAGTAGCATAAAGCTAGTATTTCTACATTGTGAGACAAGCCTGGAAGTGAGAAAACAGGAAATGTTTAACTGCCTTCCGTGTCTCTGCTGTTAGTGGTTGATCTTTATTGGTAAGCTTTAAAAATTCAGTTCCTTTTTCTTTTTTTTTTTTTTGTATCAGTGTGTAGTGACTGATTCGAGCCTTTTCCCTGTTCACCCCTTTTTAATCTTTTCGTTGCAATATTGTGAGGAATTGAGGGTCTGGAACATGTCTGCACAGTTCTCTTGAGCACGATACAGTCTTATCCCATAATAGCAAAGTATGGTTCTTTAGTATTGTGAGGAAAAATGGGGTTCGCTACCTGGAAAAGTATTCTCTGCGGCATGTAATGCTTTCAAAAAATTGAAATATCATCAAGCTATTTGTTAAGTGATTAAAAAGAGACACGGCTTCGAGGAAGCACATGTGTGTGGAATTTTGATGATACTAACAGATGAAAGGAAGGAACACAAAATACTTTCAGGTTAACTTTTTCTATAGGGAAGAGAACCGTTAAGCAAGATGAAAGGTATTTACTTAAGCATTTATATATTCCCCACCTCGCTTTACAAATCATTTCCGATAAATTTAGAGCTGGCTATGGAAAACTTGAGCCAAAAGCAAGGGTTTTGTTTTCCTTTCTCCTCATCACTGCATGGGAGTATTTCTGAAAATCAGCTAATACGTTCAGTACCACCAGCAGGATGTTTCACGAATGTCCTAAATCTCGCACCAAACACCATTACTGAACAGGAAATGAGTGCTTTGGTTGAGCAGGTCCAGAGGAAAATAGTATAAATTATACACTTGCCCATCAATTAAGAGCAGTTAGAGGTTATTTGTGGAAATAGCTTCCATACCACTGGGCCCTGAATGATGGGGTTGTTTGGATTTATCAATGATTCTCAATCACCTGCCCCTTAATTACAGACATCCCTCCGAACCTATAGTTTAGGAGTATTAAAGTGAATGTTCCTGTCATCCAAATCACGGTGTGGTGTTCTTTGGGTCACCAGGTTAAAAGGGAACTCATTATGTGGACTTCGGGGCTAGCATTGGTGATCACTTTCTCTATTTATTGCTGTTGTACTGAGAAAGTCTAGACATATCTGCCTGCTTAGCTTTTCATTAAATGGCTGGAGTTCATTTAAATGAGGTCCCCTACGTGACGGTAAAAGTGAACTGATCTCTTGCTCTTTCCTAGATCACTTTGCTGTATGAATAGCACATAATTGTTTCGGTACCACATCTGGAATAAAATCTGTCAGATCTTTCTAAAGATTTTATTAATCCAAAGGCATAGCACATAAAACAGATATTATATCTCAGAATGACAAGCAAAATGTATCACACTGGTGAGGAAAAACCTTGCCTAGGATTTCCAGGGCTTCCCATTAGCACATGAATAAAATATGTGATAGGATATTGATACAGGAATGTAAAATAACTTGGAAACTTGTCCTGATGTGCAAGGAAATCCACATACTGTATAGGATACAGAGCAAAACATCCTCATCAGTACCTGTTCCCAGCCAGGAGACTTTGAAAACTCATTCATTAAAAAAAGAAAAGAAAGAAAATTAGCCAGTGTGTGTGTATTTGTAGGCTGGTGAAACTTGGCCATATGCCATCTTTAACTTAATAATTCTTTTGACTCCTGTGATTCCGTTTCTTAGGCTAATGAAGTCAACGTGTGATAGAAGTAAACTAGTCCTCAACAAAACATAAAAACAGTGAATAAATCTCCCCAGGGATTCCATGTCTTTATATTGCCACTGCTGTAAGTGATTTACATTTCTGTTATTAAAGATTAAAATCACAGAATGTCCTATATGTTTTGTAAAAATACTCAAGTCTATTGAACAGCATTGTTGAATACTTGGATATTTTCTGTGATAATCATCGTTACTAAATCTGTTTCAAATTACCGACAACTTCCCTAGGAATCACGCTCCAGAGTACATGTCAGGAGCATACGGTTATGAAAATGGAAGATTTCATTGTGAGAACTTAAACTATATGGGAAAGCAGGATTTTTTCCTGGTTAGAAGGAAAAATGGTAAGTTTGCAAATGTGTTTAATTTCAGTTAACAGTCAAACTGAAAGGCTGTCACATAGAATTTTTCACTGTTTGTTTTTTCTTCCCACCATCCCTTATATGCCCCCCCTTCCTCTTAACAATTTTACCTGGCTCATTCCACTTAAGTCCAGAAACCCTCACTTCCTTTAGTAATTTCCACATATTTTTGAAAGTACTTGTGTGTTTCTGGCCTATGTACTTGCCTGCAATTTGTGTGTGTGTCGGTCTCATTGGCTTTTTTTTTTTTTTTTTTTTGGATTAGTGGTAGCATTTTGTCTTTCCTTATGACTGAACAGCATCCCATAGAATGGAGAGACCATGTTGGTTTTTTTGGCTGGGGGCGGGGGTTGGGGGGAGAGACTGAACACCGTCCCCCACTACCACAAATTATGCAGTCAAGTTTCCCACATTTGGGGAAATCAGGGATCTGCACATCTGGAGTGCAATGGAGGAGAGACCATATCTTGACCCACCTTCTAACAATTGTAAATAGTGCTTTGATAACATCATACAGCGTATAGATTTTCTAATTGATGGTTTTGAGTCTGTTGGATAATACTGTATTTCCCTTTGTAGTTTTGTAAGGTAAATCAAGCTCTCCTTCCACAATGGCTACACCAGTTCTGATTCCACCGACATCGTAATGAGGTTCCCCTCTTCACACCCCCTCTGGCACTGTGGTGGTGGGACAGTTACGGGAGCACTTATGAACATTTTTCCCTGTATCTGTGGGCCTTCTTGATATCCTCTTTGGTGAACTGGCCATTTATAGCTTCTCGTTTATTACTTGGGTTGCTTGCTTTTCTACTATTGTATTCTATAAAATATTTCAATGTAGTTCATGGATATTAAATGTCAGTTATACAATACATAGATATTTTTTTCTCAGTTGTCTTTTTAATCTTAATTTTTTTTAAGATTTTATTTATTTATACATACAAGCTGGGGTACAGGCCAGAGGCGTGGGGCAGCGAGAGGGTTCACCAGAGACAGAGCGGAGAGCAGAACAGGCAGATCGACGGAAATACACTGCTGAGGGGAGCAGCGGGCAAGGCAGGAGAGATCTGCCGCACCGTGTGGGATTCTCCCCGGCCAGGCGTCGAACTCGCGTCGCCGCTGCCGACAGCTCCACAGCACAGCGCTCAACTGCTGCACCATCAGGGAGGCCCCTAATCTTAATTTTTAAATACGATTTTCTTTTGCTGTGTAAAAAGGATTTTTAACTGAAAGTATCCCAGTGAATATTTTTGCTTTTATTTTCCTTAGAGAGATGGAGAGGACAGCAGAGATCGACTGGAGAGAACAGATACAGGATAGGGTAAGTGAGAAAGAGTAGAGGAGAGCTCAAGATATAGGAAAAGAGAGATGGTGAGAGGATTGAGAAGTGGAGAGAAGAAAGCTTGATGGAGAGAGTGATGGGGGAGAATGTAGAGAGATGGAGATAATGAGGATAGGGACAGGAAGAGGAGAGCAGAGGACAGATAGAGATGGTCAGAGTGATGGATATGGACAGAAGGGGAGGAGTTACAGACATGGAGACAATTAGCAGGGGAGAGAGAAAGATAGTGATGGAGATAATGAGAAGTGAGGACAGATATAGGAAATATGTCCTCAACTCCCTCTCCTTTCCATGTCATCTATGTCTCATCTCCTCTTCCTCTATCTCAATCTCTCCTCACCAATAAGAGAGAAAATGGAAAAGAAGGTGGACAGAGATGAGGAAAGATGGAGAGGACAGGAGGAAGATTTCCCTATAGAGAAGAAGATGGAGAGGAAATAAGATCGAATGAAAGCGGCTAGAAGAGAGAAGCAATAGAACTGAGATAGAGGAAGAGAAAAAGGATGGATAGAGAAGAGAAATGGAGAGGAAGAACAAAGATTGAGGCGAGAGAGAGAATAGAGAGTAGACATAGAGAAGGGGGAGAGGAGATACAATGATGGAGATGGTGTGAACAGATGGACAGGAGAGGAGAGCAGAGAAGATGGAGAGAAGAGGTAGAGATGGAGATAGTTAGAAGGGGAGAGATTGTGAGGCAAGATGAGAGGATTGAGAAATGGAGAGAGAAAAGAAAGCTTGAAGATAGGAGATACTGAGGAGTCATAGAAAAAAGGAGCAGTAGAACAGGAGGAAAAAGAAGAGAAAGGGAGAGGAAGTGCAAACATTGAGGAGAGGAGAGATGGGCAGGAGAGTGAGAAGAGATAGCGGTGGAGATGGTAAGGTGAGTTGGAGGAGAGATATGGGTGAGATAATGAAGATGGTGTGGATAGGATAGGAGAGGAAGAGGAGAGATGGAAGGATAGAAACGAGAGATAGAGGGGAGATGGTGAGGACAGATAAAGGAGAGACTGATGAGAGGAGATACTCAGGAGTCATAGAAGAGAAGAGTAATAGAACTGAGATGGAGAGGAGAGTTGGAGAGGTAAAGATATTGGAGATAATGAGGAAGAGAAAGGGAGAAGAGGGAGTGCAAGAGGAGAGCAGATACAGAGATGGTGAGAAGAGGAGAATACAGGAAGAGAGAAGATAAATAGAGGAGATAATGTGGAGAAGAGAGAGCTGGAAGAGTAGAGGAGAGGATAGAGAGTGATTGAGATAAGAAGAAAGGAAGCTAGGAGAGAAAAAAGAGAGATGGACAGGAGAGGAGAGATAATGAGGAGAGTAGTGAAAAGGAGAGAGATGATGAGTGATAAAAGAGGAGGTGGTGAAGAGAGAGAGAGGTGAGGATTGAGAGGAGAATAGAGAAAGATGAGAGGAAAGATTGAAGAGATATAGAAATGGAGATAATGAAGAGGGAGAAGAGGAGTGAAAAGGACAGGAGAGAAAGATTAAGAGGCTATGACATGAGAGGGGAATGGGGAATAGAGATAGTGATGGAGAGGGAGAAGAAGACAATGAAGAGAAGAGGAGAGGAGAGATAAAGACGAGATAGAGAGGAAAGGAAGAGAGTAGAGAGATTGGAGATGCTGAGGTGCGATGCAGAAAAGAAGATATGAGAGAAAGAGTAGAGGAGAGAAAGACGAGAAGAGCTTGATGAGAGGAGATAGTGAAGTGTTATAGGACTGAGATAAAGGAGGAGAAAGGAGAGAGAGATGAAGAGCAAGGACTGGGGAGAAGAGAGACAAAAATGGATGAATATAGAGGAAGAGGAGAGTAGGGGAGATCAGAGACAGATGGACAGATAGAGATGGAGAGGCGAGCGAGAGACAGTGATGGAGAGAAATGAGAAGAGAGGAAGTAAGACTAGAGATAGAGGACATGAGATGGTGAGGAGAGTAGAGAGGACAGATGGAGAGAAGAGTTGGTAACACGAGTGAGAGAGATGGTGATGGAGATAATGTGGTGAGGGGAGGACAGATGGAGGGAGATGAGAGAAAGAAATAACGATGGAGTGAGGCAAGATAAACAGGAAAGATTGAGGAGGACAGGAGTGATGGAAATAGGAGAGAGATGGAGACAAGGAGAGTGGACATGGAAAGGACAGAGATGAGAGAAGAGGGGAAGGAGAGATAGGAAGTAAGAATGGAAGAGAGGCGAGATGAGGGGATTCAGAAATGGAGAGAGGAGAGGAAAGAAGAGAGATTGGTGAGAGGCGAAGACAGCTTGATGAAGATAGGAGAAAGGAGAGACAGATGGTGAGGAGACATGGAGTAGAATAGATGAAGAGGAGAGGGGAGATGGAGTAGATAAGGAGAGGACAGATAAAAATAGAGTGGAAGTGGTGAGGAGAGGAGTTATACAGTGGAGATGGTGTGGAGAGGAAGAGAGAGGTGGAAAGGACAGGAGAAGAGAGGACATACAGAGATTGATTGGAGAGGAGAATTGAGGAAGAGGCAGAGGAGATAGACATGGATATAACGTGGAGAGGAAGAGGCAAGGAGAGCTGGGCAGAGTCAAGATGGAGATGATAGAAGGGAGGAGAGATTAGTGAGGAAAGATGAGAAAGAGAAGAGAGCAAAGAAAGGAGACTGATGAGAGCTTGATGAAGGTAGAGGAGATATTGAAGTCATAGAAATGAGCAATAGAACTGAGATAAAGGAGCAGAAAGAAGATATGGAGATAATGAGGAAAGGAGGATTATGGAGGGAAGAGGAGAGAGGTGGAGAGAGAGCAGCAGAGTAGAAAAGAGGGAAGAGGAGTAGAGAGGAGGAATGCATGAGGAGAGGACAGAGAGGGGATAGAGGAGATATCGAGATGGAGGAGGAGAGGACAGAGATGGAGTAGAGATGGTGAGGAGAGATGGAGATAATGAGGAGTGAAAAGGAGAGAGACACAGGAAAGGAGGAGTTATAGAGATGATCGTGTGGAGAGGATAGATGGAGGCATGGACAAGAGATAGAGGAAGAGGATGGAAGGGGAGAGATAGAGACGGGAGGAAGAGGAGATAGAGCAAAAAAGATAAAGTGATGGAGAGTTAGAGTTGGAGAGATGAGAATACTGTGTTGATTGTGAGCTGAGATGGAGAGGGAAAGAGGGGAGAGATCAAAGTGAAGGGGATATGGAGATAATGAGGAGAGTGGACATGGAGAGGGTAGAGATGAGAGATAAATGAGTAGAAGAGGAAAAGACAGAGAAATAAAAGAGAGGCAAGATGGACGTGAGAGAGAAGAGATGGGAAAGGACAGGGAGCAGGGGACAGATTGGAAGTACCAGACGGAAGAGAGGATTGAGGAATAGAGAGAGAAGAGAGGAAAGAAAAGAGCACTAGATGAAAGAGGAGAGGATATATTGAGGGGTCAGAGAGAGGAGCCATGGAACTGAGATAAAAGAGAAGAAAGGAGAGAAGGTGAATAGAGGAGAGATGGGAAGGGGTGTATAGAGAAGAGAGATGTAGAGAAAGAGCAAAGATTGAGTAGAATAGAGGGAGAGAAGAAAGAGCGATGGAGGAGGAAGAGAATAGTGATACGGAGTGGAAGAGGAGAGGGAGTGGAGTGGAGATAGTGTAGCTAGACGGACAAGAGAAGCGAAGAGAGAAGAGATGGGAGAGTGAGAAAAGAGCCAGTGATGGGGATGATGAGAGGAGGCAAGGAGAGGTAGAGATGGAGATGAGGAGGGGGAGATGGAGAGGGCATGGGGGAATAGGAGGGCGACATGGACAGAAGAGGGGAGAGGAGACAAAGAGGAGGGGAACGAGAAACGAGGAGAGGGAGAGCATAGAGAAAGGAGAGGTGGGAGAATGTGTTGGAGTTGGAGAAATGATAGATGGAGTGGAGCTGATGAGGCGAGAGGAGAGATGGGGGAGATGAGAGGACAGAGACAGGGCAGGGCACACGGCCCGCGCGGCGCAGGTCCGGGGCTGCCGTGCTGCTGCGGCGGCCTCTCCGGGACGGTCTTCCCCTGCACGGCCCTGCCCCGCCGGCCTCGCTCAATTCATGTGACTTAATATTCACATGTAGGCTTTTTTGAAATGAATAGTAAATATTTCTCGTTTTATTCACAATTAGGTGTTAAGAAAGTGGCTTATTAAACCTATTTAACTTCTGCTTAGCGGGAAAGGGCGTGTGTGGGGGTGTGGGGGTGTGTGGCTGACAGAGCGCCAAGTACAGACCCGGAAAGGCGTGTTGGTAGAGCCGCGCCTCTCTGCGGCCCTGACCGCCTGCGGGGCGGGGACCGCTCACCGCAACCCCAGCGCCCACGCCTGTTGTTTTTACCCAGAATTTAGCGCCTTTTGCGAGACCACGTACTGGCTGTAACATCCACTTTTAAGCTTCATGCTCACGTCTCAGATGACCTTGACCCTCTGAAAAGAAGAGAGCCCTTTTCGGAAACTCCTTCTAGGTTGAGATTATGGCTCTTTGGTGAAATGTAAGCTCCTGCAAAGCGAAGTATTTGCCAAATATTCTTTGTGAAATTCTTAAGCTGGCCGGTTGTTTTGGGAGCGCCACGCACCTAACGTCCATGCGGACACCGCGCAGGCTGCCCCCGCCTCACAAGTACAGTGGGTCGCGTCCCGGGGTCAGAGGTTAAAGGGAAACCCCGAAGTAGAACAGAGCCTACGTGAGGCAGGGCCAAGTTATTTATTTCTCCCGTGTCTTGTCTTTCATTTCCTTTATTCTCTGGGTAATTTTCTCAGCACTGCCTGTGACTCACGCGATGCAGAGAAGCTGTGTTGCCTCTCTGCCCGCTTGGGAATGTGTGCGGCTTGGCTGTGTGGGTCAGCTGTGCTCCGCAAGGAGGAACAGTTTTTCTGCCTTTCATTTGTTGCGCTCTCTCTCTCTCGCTCTCCTTAGTTTTTCCTCATTGCTTCTTGAACCTATCAAAACTACTAATGGCGGTAATTCCTTTATTGCCAAAATGTGAGAGCTTGGGGGAAGGTGACAAGCCCTCCATTTTGTTTAGCTAGCACCTCAGAGAGGCAAGAAGGCTCATAGGTGGGCCAGCCAATTTTTCTGGAAATTGACACTTGATACTAACACGAGTTAGTATCAAGGCCCAGTGAGAAGCAAAGGCAGCTTGCCCTTCTCTCCCCACACACCCCTGCGCCAGTGCAGGGGCAGAGCAAGGGGCACGGCTGCAGGGAGGCTCGGCCTCTTCCCTCCCTGCCGCTTTCACTGTGTCCTCCCAGCAGTGGCGCCTGCGGCCCGTAGGAGCTCCCTTCTGGGAGTAACTTAATGTGTGATCTCATCTTTATTATTTTCTGCCCACATTGTGGACTGAACACACACGCCTCATGTCACTGCTGATAAGCTTCACCTCTCATATATGGACTCCACTCTCAATCACCCCACATCTCCTTGACATTTTCCACAGCCCGACATTTATTGTACTATCAACACATTTCTTTTCAGGGTTTTTTTTCCTGCTCCATCATACTTTACAAATTCTCAAACACCCTAAAGCTCCCTATTAAAGAATGGTTACTATTAAGGAGCTTATTACTTACCAGTAAAACAAAGATCTCCTCCACTATCTGTGCTGCTTAACATTTTAAATAAGTTTATCAATACAAAAGTGTGGGATCAGCACACAGCGCGCGGCGCGCGCTCAGACTCTGTGGGCATGGTCTGCCGCAGAGATTCTCGCTGACTCCCGATGAGACTCGGTTTGAGGTTGGATGAACAGGAGGATTTAAGGAAAACCAGTGAGAAACAAAAGACACAGAATAGAATACAGGCATAATCATTAGCTGGTAATCCTACAATAATTCAACTGACTTGTTCATAACTTGGTTCATTTTATAATGTCCGAGCCCTGCCAGGCATCGGGACTGCTGCAGTTCTGCCCTCTGCCAGCAGTTCTCCTCTGGAGCTTCCCAGGATCTTTCCTTAATGTCTCAACTTCCCTCCTTCCCTTCAGCTGTCAGTCTCTAAAACGTTAATGTATTTTTCATAGCACATATGAATGTAAAAAATAGGTGTATTTGTTCTGTCCTACTGGGAGCTTTTATCTGCTGCTGTATCTCTAGTCACATTACCAAGTAGTAAATACTCAGTAAAAGTAGAATGAATGTGTCTCAGCGACTGCTGACTTAGGCTGTAGTTCGGGGAAGTGATGGCCACAGTTGGGGGGTGGGGAGGGCCTGGGCGGCACGCATGGAACTAGCACAGTTTCTGCCTCCCGGTCCGTTTCAGAAACTCTCGGCTCATTTGATACTCAAGAAATGGTCTGGAACCCGGGTACATTAAGGCCGCTTCACGTGATCCCAGACAGAACAGAGAGCTTTAATGGGGGAGCGACATAGCAAAGTGTAAGTTGGAATCAAGTTCAAAGGATTTTAACTGTGGAACTAATAAGTTAGTGATAAACTAGTGACAATGGAGAGTGATGGAAGATTCTTCAGCAGAGTATTATGGTCGAGGTAGTTTTGAAAATAGAAATTTGGCGATTTGGCTCACTGGTACGGTTCACCTTAAGAAACCAGACAAGAAGACCACTTAGGTCTTCATCTCACAATAAACCGACCATACCACGATCGATGCCTGCTGTAGAGTGCTACAGAGCAATCGATACAGACAAGAGAACTAGCAGGAGTTTTTACCTAGTTAGTTACGGAATTAGAAGATTAGGTCAGAAATGGTTCAGGGTTTGAGCATGGCTGGTGGGGGAATGGAACTAGTAGAAATACGGAAAGCCAAACGAACAACGGGGTTCCAAGAGAGAGCAGTGATACGCTGGTAGACCTGTAACATCTGCCTGAGGTCAGAGGAAGTGACACAGTCTAGCATTTTCTATAAGATGTTATGAAGTATTTAGCAAGTTGTCATCACCAGAGGAGGATAATTTTGATTATCAAGATTCTCCTTACTGCAGAGTGCCAGAGTCTTTAATATCCTATGTGCATTCTAAGTCAGTACAGTGGATTCATATCTAACTTATTTTTAGAACCCTTTGCTTATTACAAAACATCTGCCAGGACTCCTATTCCATGGAAAAGTAATAGTGGGGAAGACAAAGATTCTTCTTTTGTTTTGTTTTTGTCAGAGTCCCCATAACAAAAAAACAAAACAAAAAAAACCCCACAGACTGAGTAACTTAAGCAATAGATATTTATACTCATAGCTCTGGAGATCAGTATTTCAGCAGATTTGATGTTTTCTAAGGCTCCTTGCCTGGCAGACGGGTTGTTCACAATGTAACCTCACGTCTTTCCTATGTGTGTGTATATTGTCACTTTACGGGCCCATCATTTTTTTTTTAATTTATTTATGCATACAAGCTGGGGTGCAGGCCAGAGGTGTGGGGCGGTGAGAGGGTTCACCAGAGACAGAGTGGGGAGCAGAACAGGCAGACTGATGGAAACACACTGCTGAGGGGAGCAGTGGGCAAGGCAGAAGAGGCCTGCCGCGTCATGTGGGATTCTCCCCGGCCGGGCATCGAACTTATGCCACAGCTGCCAACAGTGCTACAGCACGGCGCTTAACCGCTGCGCCACCAGGGAGGCCCTGGGCCCACATTTTTTTATGTGGACCTCAGTGAGTTTGCGTTAGGGCCACCTAAATGGCCTCACGTTCACGTCCCCTCCTCCGCAAAGGCTCTGTGCCCAGATACGGTCACCTTTGGAGGTACTGGTGGTTAAGGCTTCAACATATGAATTGGGGGGGGGAGGCGACGAAACCCGCAAAATTCCCAGTACAATAAATGCACGAGGAAATCTCCAAAGAAGAATAAAGGCAGAAGACACGAGGTCCACAGAGTGAGGGGGGAAGACCTGTGGTTAAAGTAAAGCGCGAAGAGCAGCCGGACCTGGGCTGCCCACTCGTGAAGCGTCGGCATCGTCCGTGCCCTCAGCCACCAGGTGCGGCCACGTGCTGTCGAGCACATAGGGGAGAAGGCGAATGTCACAGATCAGCCTCAAGGGATACAGGTGAAGTAGAGCTGAGGTAAGAGATTGGAACTGACAACATATTTAATGGTGAGAAACTGTTATGTGTAAGAACTCTGTCATAAAAAGGAAGGAAACAGTTTGTAGGAAAGACTGACCAACTTTCGGTGGAAGCATATGAAAAACAGCCAACTATCAGCAATTTCACATGATCCAATCTAAAAATGAAGGCTGTTTTTAGCTGGCACGTCAGACGAGTGAGCAATGCCGGGGAAGAAGATACTGACGCAGCCAGGAACAGGCAATTGCAGTGTTTGAAGAAGTACTGAGAAGGTACTGGCAAAAAAGAATACTGATTGAGAATCTTTTACAGACAACTATTTTTTAAGTAAGAAGGAAGTTTGAAAAAGGGTAAATGTAGAAGCCGTAAGCAAAGGTGTCGGAGAACATTTAAGGTGAAAGTCTGTCTATGCACGTTAAGCATTTGTCAGAATTTGACAATGTTTGTAAGCTTCCAGTTCTACTTTTTTCATTATTTAGAGAACTGATAATTATTTTAGGATATCTACTACATTTAACCTAGCATATTATCTGTAATTTAGGGAATTTCAAAGATAAAAGACTTCGTCTTTCTCTGATATGTACAGTGAATTGTGATAGTAGAAACGCAGGGCACATTCACCATCCCACGTAATGCTGCGTCTATGCAGTCAGTCAGTCAACATTTTCCTATCCGCTTGCTCCTCTCTGCAGGATCCCACAAGTTCATACAGCAATTGTGATCTCAACTAGCATAGAGGAAAAGATCTGGGGGGAAAAATGCTGTTCCAGATGATATAACGAGAAGAAATAAGTTAAGTGGGCTACTGTCCATGTTCCTACTGCTGCAGGAAATCAGTAGCAGCTACACAGTCTGAAGTGAAAAGCGGGAAATTTTTACTCCCCTCCCCAAGCATGAAACTGTGGTGTTTGTAAAACTGTTCTCTGCTGCTTTCTTCAAGCAAATAAAAATACACAGCATGGTCACAGAAATAAAAATGCTGTGTCCTTGAGCGTAAATTTGAGTGGAACGTTTTGGAGGGGAAACATTTGAAGTTAAAAATGCATTATGCACTATGATACCGACACTGCGAACTTGAATGGTGAAACCTGGCTGCAGCCAAGTGGCTGTGCGTGCAGAACCCACCGCTATAGCGAGAAGGAGATTTTCCACATACTTGTTTCTCTGTCACTGGGCTTTCTTTCTTGGAACAGTTTGAGAACTGACAAGTGAAAAAAGGGTTGGGGGCGGGGGCTGGTTTCGGCCTATCTAAACATTCGGCTTACTGTCAGGGAGTGATATTGGCACTAACTGAAAGGCTGTTGATCACGACTAAAGACAGCGTGCCAGGGAAAAAGCCTGCTCACATGAACAATCACTGACGTGGGTTACATAACACAAAACTTTGGGGGAGGACAAGCATGGACACGGGCTTTACAGGAGGAGCTTCGACTGTCTGCAGAATGAGCTGCTCGTCAAGCTAGACAACCACACCCACTTATCTAGGGAAAAATATTAGTCACCATTAAAATGCACAATCAATGAAAGCATCAGGGCCAATTATATAGGTGAAATGCTGGCTGAATTAACCATCTAGATAATCCAGTCCATCCATTTGAAATGAAATCAGTAAGAACAGATTTGCTTTTAATTTCTGCCCCATACTAAATATTTTTTTAAAGATTTATTTATTTATGCATACAAGCTGGGGTACAGACCAGAGGCATGGGGCAGAGAGAGGGTTCACCAGAAAGAGAATGGGGAGCAGAACAGGAAGATTGACAGAAACACACTGCTGAGGGGAGCAGCGGGCGAGGCAGGAGAGGTCTGCTGCGCCATGTGGGATTCTCCCTGGCCGGGCGTCGAACTCGCGTCGCTGCTGCCGACAGCTCCACAGCGCAGCGCTTAACCGCTGTGCCACCGGGAGGCCCCATACTACATATTTTATCCTTCTAATTCCTATGGTTGTCTTTCTTCCAAGACAGAGGTTACCTTAAGTGGAAAATTCTTTCACTGTTCTCCCAGCAATTCTCTTAAGTACGAGAATGCCAAGAACCCCTCCGTTTAATAGATGGAGGTATAATCACATGATTCCGAAATGCAGTGCCATTGCTTCCAATGATCCTGTAACTTTTTTTGCTCGGAGAACAGCAGGAGATTTAACCAGGGACAGGTCGGGGGAGGGGTCAGATGCCGGAATGGAAACAATGGGATGAAATGGCCTGCACACAGCAGTGAGACCTCCCAGGCACTAAAGGACCAAGACAAGACCTACAAACACTAGTCTTTAGCCCCCATTCGTGACCACTGTGGTATTTGCTTCTAGACTGGGCATCACACTACCACCTCACACTCGCAGATTTATTTTCAGCATCCTTTTAGGTCATCCTCTGAAAGGTCCACATTTACCAGGTTTTTGAAGAAATTCTTCTATGTCAAACACTGATTAAAACAGCTGATAACTTTGATGAAACACAGATAATACAAGGACCGTACAAGAGGAGACCACTATTAATGTAGTCTGGTAAGCTATTAAACGTATTAAAGTTGTCTATGTTGTCTAAGTAAGCTACTAAGTGTAAGATCCAGAATCAGAACATTGTGAGCAGAGCTCATCACAGAGCAAAAGGGGGCTCCTACATTGTCATTTAAGAAATTACAAAGTTGAGAAGAATCTAGAACATTAAACAAAATAACAGAAAGATGGATGACTAGAGGGGAATGATACCAGAGTAAGATTAAAAAAAAAATTTTATGATGAATTTTGGAAGTTTAAGCAAAGAGAAAGTAAAAATATAAAAATTACCAAAGACAAGAAAAAAACAAACCCTGTCATCATTCGTTTCCAGGTTCAGTGTTTCCGCTGAGTGGCTTCAGATTCCAAAGGGGAAAATGACTTAAACCCACAGCTTTCCGGCGGTTGTACAACACGGCCCCATGGTGCGAGGGAGCCAGGCCCCACGGAGAGGTTGCGTGGAGGCAGCGGCCCAAAGATGTCAGCTGACCCCAGCACGCACCAGGCCTGCTCTCCCCTCAGCTTTCACAGTCCAGCCCCGGTCCTGGGTGTGGAGGAGCAGACACCAGCCACGCCGCTGTGCCTGGCCCAACTCCTGCCCCACAGATGCGTGGACACAGCGAAACGACCATGACGACACTCCCCCTGCCACGGGATGTGCTAAGCTGCCATAACGAGCAGAACGCGAGCAAACCAGCCACCAAAAGCTGCCACTGTCAGCCGCGCTTGGAATCACAACATGTACCTCTCAAAAGTCATGTCTCAGGAAACCACTGTAGGATATTTCTTAGTAACATGATAGGTCAGAAGAGAAACAACAGAGCTGGGGAACAAGACAATGTGGCCCTCGAGAGAGGGAAGCAGGGCCCTGCAATTCTTTTTTTTTTTTTTTTTAAGATTTTATTTTATTTATACATACAAGCTGGGGTACAGGCCAGAGGCGTGGGGCGGCGAGAGGGTTCACCAGAGACAGAGTGGGGAGCAGAACAGGCAGATCAGAAATACACTGCTGAGGGGAGCAGCGGGCGAGGCAGGAGAGGTCTGCCGCGCCATGTGGGATTCTCCCCGGCCGGGCGTCGAACTCGCGTCGCCGCTGCCGACA
>PVIJ01010621.1:39584-59300 GCA_004024925.1 Scalopus aquaticus | reverse complement strand
TGTAAGACCAGAAACCATAAAATGTATAGAAGAAAATATAGGCAAAACTCTACATGACATACATCTCAGCAAAATCTTGAAAGACACATCCCTCAAAGCAAAGGAAGTGAAAGACAATATAAACAGATGGGATTATATCAAAATAAAAAGCTTCTGTACAGCAAAAGAGACATTAACCAAAACTAACAGACACCCTACCCACTGGGAAAAGATCTTTGCACACAATACATCTGATAAAGGACTGATAACAAAAATTTACAAAGAACTCACACAACTCAACAAAAAAAAAGCCAATAACCCAATCAAAAAATGGGCAGAAGAGCTGAAAAGGCACTTCTCCAAAGAAGAAAAGCAAATGGCCAACAGATACATGAAAAAATGCTCAACATCACTTATAATCAAGGAAATGCAAATCAAAACCACTATGAGATACCACCTCACACCTGTGAGGATGGCACACATTAAAAATGCAGGTAATAACAAATGCTGGAAAGGATGTGGAGAAAAAGGAACTCTTCTACACTGCTGGTGGGAATGTGAACTGGTCCAACCACTATGGAAGGCTGTATGGCGATTCCTCAGACTGCTAAACAAGTAAACCAGTTTCTTAAAGTAGCTGACTACGAAATCAACACAGAAAAACCAGTGGCCTTCCTATATGGCTTCCAATTAGTCTCATGAGGAAGAAATTAAGAAAACCATCCCATTTCCAATTGTACCAAAAATTTTAAATACCTGGGAATAAACCTAACAAAGTAAGTGCAAGACCTGTGCAAGGAAAACTACAAAACACTGTTACAAGAAATAGAAGAAGACACAAAGAAATGGAAAGATATTCCCTGCTCATGGATCTGAAAAATTAACATTATAAAAATGGCCATCCCTACTAAAAGCAAATTCAGTGCAATTTGACTAGAAATTTCTATGGGATTCTTGAAAGAAGTAGAACAAATACTGATGAAATTCATAGGGAGCCTCAAAACCCCAAATAGTGAAAGCTCTCCTGACTAAAAGGAGGAAGAATGGAGACATTACACTCTCATACTTCAAACAATACTACAAAGCCATTATAATAAAAACAGCATGTTACTGGAGCAAAGACAGAACACAGACCAATGGATTCTTCTCCAGAAGCAAGGAAAACAGAGTAGGAGATAAACAGTTGGGACTAAATCAAACTAGAAAGCTTCTGTACAACAAAAAGAGACAAAAATCAAAACAGATACTCTACTGAGTGGGAGAAAATATTTGTATACCATATGACAGATAAGGGACTGATATGAAAGATCTATAAAGAGGTCCGCCCTGGTGGCCTAGGAGTTAAGTCTCAGCATTATCACTGCTGCAGCCTGAATTATATCACTGGCAAGAGAGCTAACTCACATATGACACAGCAGACCCCTCCTGTCTTACCTGCTACTCCCCTTAGCACTGTATTTCAGTAAATCTGCCTGTTCTGCTACCAACTCTGTCTCTGGTGAATCCTCTCAATCCCTGCATTTCTGGCCTATACCCTAGTTCTTCTACTAAATAAATAAATGAATATTTTAAAAAAATACTCAAAAACTCACAGAATTCAACACAACAAAACAACAACCTAGTCAAAAAATAGGCACGCGAACTAAAAAGACACTTCTCAAAAGAAGAAATGCAAATAGTCAACAGGCATATGAAAACATGTTCAACATGACTAGTTATCAGGGGAATGATAATCATAATCATAATGTGATACCACTTCACTCCAGAATGAATGGCCTACATTATAAAAAACTGGCAACAACCAATGCTGGAAAGGATGTGGAGATAAAGGAACCATCTTACACTGCTTGTAAGAATGTAAACTGGTCCAGCCACTGGTGCAGCTATGTGGAGGGTCCTCAGAACACTGAAAATGGATCTACCCTATAATGCAGCAATTAGACTCCTAGGAATCTACCCAAAGGACACAAAAACACTAATTTAAAGGAAACCTGCACACCTTTGTTTATTGCAACACTATTTACAATAGCCACAATATGGAAACAACACAAATGCTTCCAAAAGATGAATGGATCAAAAAATTAAGGTGTATTTATACAATGGAATATTAAACTGTGATCAAAAAAGACAAACATAAAGGGGTTGGAGGGGAGCCACAACAGAGTATAGATGAACACAAGGGAATGTGGTGATGGTTCACAGATGATATGGTAGTGGGAGAACTACAAAGATGTAAGGAAAAAATTAATTAAAAAAAAACAAAAGAACCTGGTGAATGGTCAATAAACTTTCACTAACTGGGGGTTATCTGTACAGAAATTATGTGCCTCTCTACTACGAAAAAATCTATGAGTAAAAAGGTAACTTTACAATATTTATGTAATTTAATATATATTTTTAAATAGTGATATGTGCTAAGTACTTTCTCCTAATTCTTGGGTGGCCTATGCCCTCATATGTTGAAAGGTTATTCTTCAAACCTTTTTGACTCTGAGTTTTGCATCTTTTATAAATTTATTGACCTTTTAATTTTCTCCCTTTATGAACTATCAGTTCATTCTATTTTTGACATCAACTGTTTTATCTGAACAGGGCAGAAGAGAGTATATGTCTATAGTTGTTAATTCATACTCTTATTTAAGATGTATTTTATTTTAATGTTTTCATCTTTAGTATATTTAAAATCCAAGAAATTGTTTTTCAGTTTTTTAAATTAAATAATTTCAGTGTGCTTAATTCTGTGTAATTTTAATGTTTTTTAAAATGTTTAATCTTACTTTTACAATTTTTTGCTATTCTCAAACAATATTTTTGTTGTTATCCTTTTGTTTCTTCCAGAGGAAAGTGTTCAAGACACATCTCTTCATCTCTTATTTCTATTTAGACTCATTATCGCTTCTAATCTATTTGTGCTTAAACGTTCACATTTGACTTCATTATCTGAGTCTTTTTATTCACTTGTGTTTGCTGTTCGTAATTGTTGTTTGGTCTTTGAACACGTGAGAGTTGTGTGCGTATTTCTAAGTTGTATAATTGTTCTACAGTAAACTTTAGAATTTTTAAATTAGATAATATTTTCTTCTCATTTCATTAGAGCTTATTCTGGATCATATAATAAAATAAACAGGTTATAAAATAAAATAGTGAATCATAGTTTTTTTTATAAGAAAATATGCAACTGTTTTCTCTTTCCCTCAGAATCCTCTGAGACTATTCCCTTGACCTGATGATCTCAGTCTGAGAATCCCAGAACTCTAATGCAGCACTTGGCTACAAATTCTAATACAGCTAATTAGTTTCCTCTCAAAATGGCATTGGTTTATATAGCTTCTTGTCCTGTGTGGGAGTGGGGTGAGTGGAAGGATGTGGGCAATGATTGTGGACAGGAGAGAATTTAGCGTGTGGAACTTCTCTGACTCCCTGGCAATGCTGCCATAAGATCTGTGACTAGAATAGGTAGGTGATGGTGGTAAAGAGGGTGGTAGAGTTGGTGGACAATATTCTACCACACGAGAATCTTAGGTTCCAAGTTAACAGAGACAAAGGAGATAACTGGTGACTAGGAGCAAATATTATAAAGGAAGGAAAAGTCGGGCAGTTGTTTAGAGAATGGCACATGAAAGAAATTTAATTAATAGTAATATAATTATGGTGATGATAAACAGTAGGCATTTTTACTTTTTGGTCATGCATAGTCCCTCCATTAACTTTCTTTTATGTCTTTATATGTTATCCTTTAAGCAAGTCTTCCTTTCTGTGACTTCAAATTTTGGATGACTTCCAAATTTTCGTGTTTACTAGAATCTTCCCTGTCTGTACATTATTAGAGCTATTTAAGAATAAATTACCCTCTTACTTTTGCTGAATCTTTTCTTGGCAAAAGAACCTTGGTTTATTTTGCTGCTGCTCCATTCCTGTCAGCCAACACCTGTCCCCGTCTCCCTTAGGTGGCAGCAATGGTATGACTTTAAGTCTTTTACTATGAAATCTTGGGTAAGTTAATGTATGTGTTAAATGCAAATGTATATTCTCCTGAGCAAAGTGGAATTCTTTTTTTCCCCAGCCTTACTGGGATGCCATTGATATATAATATTAGGTAAGTTTAAGGTGTACATTATTTTGGAATGCATGTTTAAAGTTCCTCTTTGGATAACTGTTTTGTATCATGAACAAATAGCCATACTTGCATGATGTAGTCGAAATAACACTGGATTTGCTGATTTTTGGTCTAAGATAAGTATCTCTGTTTTGGGGTCTGTTATTAACTTATCTGGACCTTAGATTCCTCTACAAATGAAAATCATCTTATTATTGGACATATACACCAAAGACATAATTATAAAGAGAAAATTAAAAAAGCCTTTAGTAATACAGGTGATACAGGCACTGTATAGTTTTCCAGGACTAAAATTCCATCATTATTACAGATACTTTTAAAATAATGTGACAAAGCCTACATTTTCTTCGTTGACTTTAAGAATGGCATAAAATACAACTACTAATTATGTCATGAAGCCTGGAAGATAGAAACTAAGGAAGTTTCCTTCTATGTTGGCTGCTGTTGGAACTATTGCTCCTTTCCTTTTATTCATGTACTTTACTTGAGCAGACCTTTCCTATTTATGTTGCCCCCTCCTCTTTTTTTCCAGTTCACGTTTTAGCATATCTGGTACTGTGGGAGCAGGGTGGATTGAGACACAGATGTGTTGGGCTATATGGGATAGAAATATATCTTTTGTGTGGTAGCAGTGTATTCTCTGCAAGAATAGGTAATAACTAGAAAGATTTCACGTAGTCACTCAGAATTAGGGTTAGGGAACAGTCAGATTTGGCATTGGATCACAGATACTTGGGAAGTTTGAAGCAGACAGAAGAGCTAAATGGGTAGAAGGGCTTAAGGGAGATGAGATAGGATAGAGTCAATGGTTATTTGAAAACTGGCCTTATATTTGTTTATCATCAGCCAATAACTTAGTTTATCAAAAGTTTAAACCAAAGTTCACAAATGTATGAGGTTGGGAAGAATCTGAAAAAATTAGATATATTGATTTCTTTAATTTTTTTACTTTCCAAAACAATGCCCTGTTCCCTGTTTTGTACATCTTGACCATGTCCTGGTTACTAACTATCCTGTAAGTTATTATCAGTCATATTTATATGGGAATCAGTGCAAATACCCTGTGATATCAATATCTGTTCCATTCTTTCTTTGTTCTTGTCCTATCCTTGAGCTTTAAACGAGCTTCTCTTCTGCTTACCTATACCCTGTAACCTGACTTTGTGTGAATTGTGATTGTGATTGCAGTAATGGTGAATGACTGCAAGAGACAAACATATTCCTGAGATGATGTAAAGTTAAGACATGAGATACCTCAAATGGCTGGAGAATTGTTTAATGAACAATTTAAAAATAGAATCAGTGAGTTCTGGGGCAACCATCTCCACCTGTTTTTTTTTTTTGTCTTTATGTTGCACAATTTCACCTACATACCAATCCTGTGTACACATATGCTATCTTTTCATCCCCTCACCCCTTGTTTTTTTGAGGGAACATTGGTTTACAACACTGTATGATTCAGATTCTACCATGTTCTCATATTTGTTTCATCAACTTGTTAAAGCTGAATAGTCCTAGAGACTGTGGTGATAGAGAAATTGAACGTGGGCATGACTCCCCTGCCCTAGATGATAACAAATAAATGCTTTAGTGATTCTAGGATCCTCAGAGGGAATTAAGGGAATATACAGTCTTACAGTGTGGCTATTTTCCCAAAAAATAATCATTATAATGTAAAAGATTATTAACATTCTTATTTTGGTTTCTTTTTCATGATCTTTATTTTGGAAATATTCCAGCTCATAAATCAATGGATGGAGGAAATCACTCTACAGTGTCAGAATTTGTGTTCCTGGGACTCACCAATTCCTGGGAGATCCAACTTCTCCTGTTTGTGTTTTCCTCCATGCTTTATGTGGCAAGTATGATGGGAAACTCCCTCATTATGCTCACAATGATGTATGACCCTCACTTACACTCCCCCTTGTACTTTCTATTGGCCAACCTCTCCTTCATTGACCTGGGAGTTTCTTCTGTTACTTCTCCCAAGATGATTTATGATCTTTTCAGAAAACATAAAGTCATCTCCTTTAGTGGCTGCATTATTCAAATATTCTTCATCCACCTCATTGGTGGTGTGGAGATGGTGCTGCTCATTGCCATGGCCTTTGACAGATACGTGGCCATATGTAAGCCCCTCCACTATCTGACCATCATGAACCCACGGATGTGCATCTTCTTTGTAGTGGCTGCCTGGGTGATTGGCCTTATTCACTCCATGGCTCAGTTGGCTTTTGTGATAAACATACCCTTCTGTGGTCCCAGTGTCTTGGACAGTTTTTACTGTGACCTTCCTCGGTTCATCAAACTTGCCTGCACAGACACTTACCGACTAGAGCTCATGGTCACAGCAAACAGTGGATTCATCTCTGTTGGCTCCTTCATCATACTGTTCATTTCTTATGTTGTCATCATTCACACTGTTCACAAGCACTCTTCAGGTGGTTCTTCCAAGGCTCTGTCCACACTTTCAGCTCACATCACAGTGGTAATCTTGTTCTTTGGTCCACTGATATTTTTCTATGCATGGCCATCTCCCTCCATGCACCTAGATAAGTTTCTGGCCATCTTTGATGCTGTTCTCACTCCTTTCCTGAACCCTATCATTTACACATTCAGGAATCAGGAAATGAAAGAGGCAATGAAGAGAGTATGTAGTCAGTTAGTGAAATTCAGGAGGATCTCTAAGTGACACTCACATTGTAAACTATCCTTGTTAATTGTTGGTGTTCATTATTGATGCTCAAACTCTGAAACTTTTCTTTGTCCCACCTTGATTTGGTTATACACACTGAGACTAAGTTTATTTTGTCCTTCGCTAGGAGAGAGGAATGACACTTTTGAAAAGAGGGAAGTAGTTACATATATATTAATTATAGTCAGAGATTACACTAATCTTTTGTGTTAATTCCTAAGGAATAATACTTTTATGAAATAATCATTACAAGTACAAATAGAGCATCTGTTTCACAGACAGGAATTCCTATCAGTACTCTGTGGGAATTGCCTAAGGCATTTTGAACTGTCTTCAACTATATGCTGCAAATTGCTCCTACTCTTTCCCTCATTTGGGTCTCTGTCACGGTTGTGCTAGGACAGCAAAGTCTTTGAGCACATACAGATGGTTCACATTTTTTTAAAGAATCCATGTGACCTGTTCTTAGACAAAGAACTGTGAAAACACCAGGATTTTTCTTCCCGATAATCATGATACTCAAGTCCATTGAATTTTCATTTTTCTCCCTCCCTTTCTTTTTCCACTGTACATTAAGTTTATTGAGGTAACTAAGTTTACAACATTATATCTGCTTTGTGGGTTGTAGGTTTAAATCTTTACATATGTACATTTTCATATCCTATCTGTCACCAGTCCCCAGTAAACCTCTACCCTGATCCTTTGGACCCCTTTCCTCTTCCCTCACACGACCTTGCCCATCTTGTTGCTTCAGTTTTGCAATTAGATGTTAAGAGTTTATTATTGGTTTTGTTTTGATCGATCCTTTGTTATGTTTCTCCATATTCCACATAAAAGTAAGACCGTTTGGTATGTCTCGTTCTCCGTCTGATTTATTTTACTTAACATTATCCCCTCCAGTTCCATCCATGTTGTTGCAAATGTAAGGGTTCCATATTATTTTATAATGAGTAGTGTTCTGTTGTGTATATATATCAGATATTCCTAATCCACTTATATGTCCTTGGTCATTTAGGCTGTTTCTATAACTTAACTATTGTAAATATGACTAAAACTAATATATATCACATTCGTGAGTTTTTTTGTGTTTATTCTTCAGGTAGATACCTGGGAAGGGAATTACTGCATCATATGGTAGATCCATATTAATATTTTGAGAAACCTCCTTGCTGTTTTCCATAGTGTTTGGACAGCTTACATTCCCATCAACAGAGGACTAGGGTCTCTTTTTTTCTCCATATTCCTGCCAACACTTTTTGTTTCAGGTCTTTTTTTTTTCCCCTAAAGATTTATTTATTTATCCATACAAGAGCTGGGGTGTAGGCAGAGGTGTGAGGCAGGGGGTGAGAGGATTTAACAGAGACAGAGCGGGGAGCAGAACAGGCAGATTTTTCTGAAATACACTGCTGAGGGGAGCAGTGGGCAAGTCAGGAGAGGTCTACTGCGCCATGTGGCAAGCTCTCTGGCTGGGAATCAAGTTCATGCTGCAGTGGCTGCAATGTCTTCATAGTGCTGAGACCCAACCCCTTGCACCACCAGGGAGGCCCTGTTTCTGGTCATTTTGATCTGGGGCATTTTCTGGGTGTGAGTTGGTATCTCATTGTGGCTTTGATTTGCATTTCCCTCATAATAAGAAATGATGAACTCTTTTTTTTTTTCATGTGTATTGGGCATCTCTCTCTCTCTAGAGAACTATTTAGCTCTTCTGCCCATTTTTTTGTTTACTTGCATGAATTTTATAGGTATCAGCCCTTTGTCAGATGAGTTATGTGTAAATTTTCTTTCTTGTAGTGGGATGTCTTTTTGTGTTACTGATCATTTCTTTTGCTTTGCAGAATCTTTAAATTCGTTGTAATCTAATGTTTGGCATCACATTCAGGAAAATTAGATTCTGCAACTAGGTTACCCTTTTGTGTGGACAATACTGGCTGGTCATCTCAATAGTTTCTTTTTGATTCCTGTACCACTTCTAGACTGAATAACCTCCTATGTTCTTTTTTTAAAAATAGGAGTTTTAATTTTCTTTATAAAGTGTTCAGTTGTACAGATAGTTACATTAAAATTATTTGGTTACATGGAAAATTAGATATATTTACATATGTATCAAGATTTCTAAAATATCTAAACTGCTATATTCCGAATATGCCATCTTCTTTCTACATATAATTAGCCAAGAGCCCCCTTATTGCTGCCATAAGACTATTGCTGCTGCATATAAATGATTTAAGTAATACATTCCAAATTTTTGTTTGGGATGTATTTTATTTCTGACTATATTCTGCTAATGGGAGTAGGGATTTGTATCAAAAGATAATGAAATTTCAATTTATAACCATTTTAATGAAGAACATGAGAGGCTCTTTCTAAATTAGAAATATAATACAAATGACTTTTAACTTTATACATCTTATACTTGCTTTATACGTATAACTATATATTAAACTGACTAAAGTTTAACAGAATTCCTGTTGTCTCACAACTGGTCTTTATTTACTTCATAAATTCCCTTACTTTATATGCCTTTTCTTTTGCTTCCCATCATCCATATATCGTTCATTTTTTTTGAGTTCTTTGCTGGATACTTGGAAATCATTATATATATATATATATGAGTTTACTAGCTAAAACCTTTATATTCAGCTGCCCTAGTATTTATCTGGTAGTTGTATTCTTAAATGGGAAATTTCATTGGGTTTTCTCCTGCATTGATTAAATGATGTTCAGTTGATCTAGAAGGGATTCCCAGATTGCTCCTTGCTTATGTGTGATGATTCAGAGAAATGTCTATTCTTTCCACTCATGTCTTTTTTTTTTTTTTGCATTTTGTCAAATCTACATTTATTTCAAGATAGATTCCCAAGTCCCACACAAGTGATTTTCTCTATCAACAAATGCAACTTTTATAGAAAAAAAGCTCATTCTTTTTTCTCTGAAGAGATAACTGTTGCTAGGACTTCTACTCTGTTTTCTGTCCATAGGAGTCACCTCTTTCTTCCTGCAAATATGTTTCTCTTGCAGTAACTATGTGGTGTTATAGATTATATGTGACTTGCAGATACCACCTCTGTGGCCCCCTTTTGGCCAAAAGTTGGGCTTCTAAATCAAGTCCTAGCTACAGGTGAATGGTGTAGGTATCAGTCTCGGACCAAAATGGACCGTCTGTGCTTTTTCCAGGATGTTGCACTTGAGAATAGAGAGAGAACAACTACCACTCACATTTGGAACTGACATAAAGATACTGGTGACAAGTCATATTTCCTGCTGTCAGAAATCAAATATGGGGTAATGAAAAAGATATGTGAGAAGATACAGGATTTAAAGGAAGGGTCTTAGTGGCATCAAGTTCTGGGTTCCTGTTTTTGACATTCAGCTTCACCCTTCCCCCTATTGTTTGGCTACTGGCTGAGTTAATAGATGAGCCAATACCTTCATCCACTTACCTAAGTTTATTTAAATTGTGGTTTTTGTCATTTATTGTATAAAGGATACTGATAAGTACATCTTTGATTCTAAGAAGGCTGTAGCTTCAATTACTGCAGGTGTGAAATCCTCCATTGCTTATTTCTTTATGAAATATTATGTTTTCTTCTACTGATGAGATGTAAACTTTATTTGGAAATTAGAAATAATGAACTTTAAGATCACCATGTGAAGATAATTATTTTTAATATATAGGTATATTTTTATCTGTAGGGTTTCCTATGCAAAATATAAATATGTATTTATAAATTAAGGTTTAATGGTCTCTACATTTTTATCCTGACTCTTAAAGCATATTATGTACTGAGAATTCTCAGCCATTTTAAAAATAATTTAATGTAAAATTATTTAAAGATATTGCATTGTTTTATTATATCATAACTATATTTATTATCCCTGTAACATTAGTTGAGGATATTGTCATCCATTTTTGCTTTTGGTTGAAGACCCTTGCATATACCTTTGTCTGCATTTCAGATTACTTCCCTGCAGATATTCAAAATTAATAGCAGATAATGCTATTTAAAATTCTTTATTCATAATGTCATTTCTCTCAATAGATTATACTTACTGAAAAGTATATTCATTATAGTGCCCTTCCAACTTGAATATGATCACTCATTAGATATCTTTATCAATTTAAAGACAAAATAATAAAATTTTACTCTAAATTTCAACTTTGTGTAGCTATAACATTTAAGCTGTCAATATGATTTTAAGTGCTTTGAATTACATGTGTGAGATATTGTAAAACAAGCTTAATATGACTAAAACAAAAATGGAACAAATATTTTCTACTTTATCTATTGAACATACACTTAGATATGGTTAGGATGGTAAATTTTTATGTTGTGTTTTATTTTTCCACAATAAAATATTAAAAGCTAGTTAAGCAAGGGGACTTATTGATTCACATTATTGGATATCCATTGGTGGATCCAGCCTCATAGACAAGGAACTCACTCAATTTCACTCTTGTATTTCTCTCTCTCATTCACTGCCTTTCTCTTGCTTTTCTTACCCTTTCTCTCTTCCTTCTCCATTTTTAACTGTTTATCTCTGTACAATGGTCTTATTTTCTTTTTTTGCACATTGCCATCCTTCTCTAAGGTATTGCGAGAGAGGAGAGGCTGCAAATAATTCCAAATTGATATCATTAGCACAGAAACCTCATAGAAAAGGAAAATTTTTGTTTTCCAGCATCAGGGTGAAAATATCCTCACTGGCATTGCTTTAGCCCTATTCCAGGTTAAAAGAAATAGAAGAAGGCATAGGAAATGTAGAAATATTCATTGCTCATGTATTAGAAGAAAAAAATCTATTTGAACTGCCATTGTACACAGAGCAATATATAGATATAATGCAATCCCTATCAAAATGGCAATGATATTCTTTGAGGAAATAGAGTAAACATTATTTAAATTTATCTGGAACCACAAAAGACCCTAGATATTAAAAGGCATTATGAACAAAAAAATTTATAATGATGAAGGTATTTTGTTCCTCAAAACTATACTACTAAGCTATAGTAATTAAAACAGTATGGTGTTGCTATAAAATTAGATACTAAGTGCAATGGAATGGTGTTGAGAAACACAAGTCTTGGGAAGGGTGTAAATAAAAGCAAATCTGGAGCAATGTTGGAAAATAGACTGGTCCAACTGCTATGGAAAACAGTAGGAAGTTTTCTAAAAATATTACAAAGAGTTATGTATGATCTTGTATTTTCTCTTATAGAGATCCACACAAAGAATGCAAAAACAATAAATTGAAGGGATATATGCACTCTTGTGCAACAGTATTTAAAATAGCCATAATATGGAAATAATTTATGTGCACAATGGTAGATGAATAGATAAAGAAGATGCAGTATACATACACAATGGAATATTACTCATGGATAAAAAAAATAGTCGAAATCTTGCCATTAACAACATGGATGGAATTGGATGGGATTGTGCTAAGTGAAATAACTCAGAATAAGAAAGGAAAATATTCTATCACTTATGTAATGAATACAAAGCAAAGAACATACAAAATGAAACTGAAAGAAATCCTAGAAAACTGACTGCACAACTAGGCTACTAGAGCAGGAGGTGGTTAGAAGAGAAGGAAAAGAGGAGGGGATACATAAACTATGGTGGATTATAGGTACATGGCAGTAGGCATTGGGCCATACATTTGAGAAGTCTGAATCTATGATTCTAAATCATATACAGTATTAGAAACCAGTATTATCTTAATAAAAAATAATATAAGCTCTATATCTCTTTTCTTAACCATTCCTTACCCTGCTCTTGATATTTCACTAAATACTAAATGACTATATATATATTTTTTTCAAACAAGCTGTGTCTCAGGCTGCATGCTGTTAATACTTACTGGAATATCTTCCCATGTGCCCTTAGCCCCAACTCAGCTTTACTCCTCAAACTATTAAGTGTGCACTCAAATGCTACTTCCCCTGGGAAGTCTGCTGAGATCTTCCCAGGTAAATAATGCAGTTCTTTCTTCTATGTCTCTACATATTACAGTGAACATGCGTTCTCAAGCTATTATCCAGAATTGATTCAATTGCTTTGGTTATATATATGTGACTTCTCACTGGATTCCAAACTCTTTGTTCAGGGACTGGCACATGGGTAATGTTCAAAATTGGGTTGGATAAATGAATTCCATGCCTTGAGCCTAAGGTTCAAGTAACTATAATCTAACACACTCCCCACCCCCCAATTTGGGAGATTGTACATTGTGTGCCAATATTTTTGTAGAATATTAGATATATTTCTCTTCTCTCCCTGAAAAATCTTATTCTGAGAACATTTCAAAGATGCTACAAAGAGGAACACATTTCATAATGATTAGCTGCTCATGTACCACTTAGATTCTCCTGTTATCTTTTTATGCACTGGAGGAAAAATAGTCTATCAATAAATGGTGATTAGGAAATTAGATACATGAAAAAGAATGAACCTAAGCCTCTCTCTTACAACTCCCGGAGAAATTTATTTTAAATGGATTATAGACTTAAATGTTAGACCTGAAGTCATATCACTTTGAAAAGAAAACATAGGGAAAAGCTTCTTGACAATGGTGTTGAAAATGATTTTTGATATCTGAAGCACAAACAACAGCAAAAATAAAAAGTGGTATAGCAAATGAAAAAAGCTTATGCACAGCAATGGAATGCCATCAACAAATTGAAAAATACAGTATCTGGAATGTGAGAAAATATTTGCAGAGAACATATATGATAGGAGGTTCTTATCTAACATATATGGGAACTCATACACATCAACAGCAAAACACCCCCAAACAATCCAATTAAAAATGGACAAAGGACCTGGATAGACAAATTTATAAAGCTCTTCAGATGGCTAACAGGTACATCACCAGGGAAATACGGATCAAAACCTCAATGAAATACCACCTCATATGTGCTAGGATGTTTATTATCAAAAGTCCAGAGATAATAAGTGCTGATGAGAATGTGGAGAAAAGGGAATCTTGTGAATTGTTAGTGGGAATGTAAGTTGGTGTAGTCACTGTGGAAAACAGTGTAATGATTCTTCCAAAAATTAAAACCACAATTAACATATGACCCAGTACTTTTATTTCTGGACATATATCCTAAGCATATCAGACCACTATCTTGAAGAGATAGCTTTCTTTCCATATTCATTGCAGCATTTTTGTAATAGCCACAATATGAAAACAACCTAAGTGTACAATTGATGATCCGAGAAAAAAGATTTGGTATGTTAAAAAATGGATTATTATCCAGTCATAATAAAGAAGGATATCCTGCCATTTGCAACAATATGGATGAATGTTAAGGGCATTATGCTAAATGAAATGAGTCAGACAGAGGAAGACAAATACTGTATGATCTCACTTACAGTAGAAACAAAAAAACTGCAAGCTCACAAAAACTGGGAAAAGATTTGGGGTTACCAGAGGTGGGATTTGGGGAATGGGTGAAATGGGTAAAGATGGGCAAAAGATACAAACTTCCAATTATAAGTTAAACAAGTTCTGGTAATTTAAAGACATGGAGACTATAGTTAATACTGTATTGATTATTTGAAAGTTGCTAAGAGAGTAATCTTAAAAGTTCTATTCAGAAGAAAAAACTTTGCATGTGAAATGATGGATAATTAAACCCCTTGATAAACATTTTGTGATATATACAAATATATTATGCCGTATACTCTAAACATACAGTGTTACATATCAATTGTATGTCGATAAAAATTTGAGATACAAAAAATTGTATCTCAGGAAGAAATTTACTACGCAATTATTAAGGGTCTGCTCTGCTGAAAATAGCGTCATATATACTGGAAGAGTCCTTTTTGAAAGGGAATATTCAAGTGAATAATTTCTTTTTATAAAATAAAGCTTTCATTGATTTTAATTTTATGCGCAATTTCTTACTGGGTATGCTTTGCTTGGCCTTAGAAAGTGACAAAATTATATGGAATAATCAATATACACTGAGGTCCAGCCTGCCAGGCCTTCTGGGAAAGGAGAGCTTTGAGTAAGTTTCGAAGGATAGAAGTTGCATGACTCATTTCTGCCTCCATGCCTGGTGTGTTGTCCCTTATGACAGATATATTCTCCATGTCATTTTTACCTCTTTCTCCTCCTCTTCAACCTTCCTATCTCAGGTATAATGACCACCCACTATGAACAGAGGTCTACCCTGTTATTCTCTACTGTTCCATTTTTTTTTTTAACGTGAAAGAGGTTCAAGCAAATTCTCTTGAGAGTTCAGCATTATGTCTTAAGCTGAGTGAAATTTAGTGTACAGTCTGCCCAGGCATTCTGCCTTATTTTAAATCACCGTAAGCAAGTCAGAATTGACAGATAAAACTGTAAAAAGTGATGCTCTTTTTTAATGTAATATTTAGAATCTTTAAATTTTCTTCATCATTATTGAATTGACAATATAACATTCTATAAGTTCCAGGTGTGCACCATTAAAAATGAACAGTTATATATATTAAGGCGATGCTTTTAAATCATCCACTCTCAGTTTTGTTTCTCTACACTGATTTATTATGAGATTTTTCTTTCAGTTGTTCCTACCAAACCAGTTAGGTTCCAGGGACAGTTCCCCTGACCACATGAGCTAAGTTAGCACATTTATGTCTCTGTAGCAATATCTGGTCACGATTTTCCAGTGCTACTATTTAATTACCTATGAACAATTATTTCAACTGTGTGTGTGTGTATGCATATATATGTGTGTGTGTGTATGTATGTGTGTATATATATGTATATGTGTATAGGTATATGCATGTATATGTATATGTAGGTATGTATACACACATATATATACATATACATATATATATGTAGTGGCATTGGCATTGGCAGTTCTGTTACCAAGGCCTTCAAGTTATCTCAACATGCTGACATGCTGTGGTCTGGGAACAGTTGTTGAAAATATGGAAAGTCACGATAAAAACAGGAAAAAAATTGAACTTGATTTATTAAATTTAGTTTCAGAACACCAGTGTTAGTAGTAGAATCTCCATGTGCAGATATTAACTAAAATTTTGGTTGTGTTTTTGGTAGATTACAATGTAGGGGAGATGGAACAGACTGCAAATGGGCATATATAAAGAACTACAGATTGTGAAGAAAGCGAAATTACTGCTTTTGACTCTTAAATGGTCTAGAAATATCTCTTAGGTTCTTAGTGTGAACATAACCTATGAAAAGAGCATTGATACAATGTAATGTCTTTAGCATTGTCAAGTGTCTGATGTTCAAATGATGACTTAGGAAAGGAGTTACTTTTTACCTCATTAACCTTTTAACTAGGATTGAAAGAAAATTCATGAGCTCAGAAGTTAAAGTCGACACTACTTAGTCTATGTTATTTCTCTATTTGCAGAACAGTTACAAAAGGTAGATTATTCACTACAGACTAGTTCTCCATAGTATTTCTTTGGACTAGAACAAAAAAAATGAACACAGAATCTTGCTTTACTTAGATATTATTGATTCAATACATATATATTTTATGGTATATAATGGACTGCATTCACAAATACACAATCAATAAATGAGAGGCATTGCATTAATAGAATGAAAGATAAAAATCATATGATCTCTCAATAGATGCAAAAAACTGATAAAATACAACATCCTTCCATGATACAAATTCTCACCAAATTGGGTTATCTTAGGAATACACATGAACATAGTGATGGCCATATATAAGAATTGTACACAATGTAGCAACACAGTGTTTGAAGTCCTAGTCAGAGCAATTAGGCAATAAAAAGAAATAACTGGATTTCAATATGAAAAAGCAGCAGTAAATTGGTCTTTTTACATGTATAATGTTATATATGTTGAAAATTCCAGAGATATTACCAACATACTTTTAAAATAAATGAATTTACTCAAGTGGTAGGATACAAAACCAACATACAAAAGTCACTTATGTTCCTATATGCTAACAATGAACTATCAGAAAAAGTAAAGAAAATAACTTAGAATATAATAAAAAATAAGATAATGAAGAGTAAATTCAATCAAGTAGGTAAAAGAATTCTCAATGGTGAAAACCTGAAAGCTTTCCCATTAATATCTGGACTAAGTTAAGGATGTTCACTCCCTCCAAAGCTTTTCAATATAATGCAGGGAGTCCTCTCAGAGCAATTAGGCAAGAGAGTGAAATATAAGGAATCCCAATTGAGAAAGAAGTAAAACTATCACATATGACCCAGCAGACCTCTCCTATCTCACCTTCTACTTTCCTTAGCAGTATATCTCAGTATATCTACCTATTCTGCTCCCCATTCTTTCTTTAGTATATACTTTCACCAACTGCATTTCTTTTTTTCTTTTTTAAGATTTATTTATGCATACAAGCTGGGGTAAAGGCCAGAGGTGTGGGGAAGTGAGAGGGTTCACCAGAGACAGAGAGGGGATTAGAACAGGCAGATTGTTGGAAATACACTGCTGAGGGGAGCAGCGGGAGAGGCAGGAGAGGTCTGCCACGCCATGTGGGAATCTCCTCAGCTGGGCGTCGAACTCGAGTTGCCAACAGCTCCAGAGCGTAGCGCTTAACCACTGCACCACCAGGGAGGACCCCAACTGCATTTCTTGCCTACACTCCATATTCTACATTATAAATATATAAATAGAAATAGAAATAAATATTTAAAAATACCTTCAAAGAGCTCACAAAATTTAACAAAAGCAAATGATCCAATCAAAAAATGGGCAAAAGAACTAAAAAGACATTTCTCAAAAGAACAAATGCTGATGGTCAATAGGCATATGAAAACATGTTTAACATGACTAGTTATCAGGGAAATGGAAATCAAAACCATAAACCAAAAACCACCTCACTCCAGAAAGAATGGCCTACATAAAAAAAATCTGGTAATAACAAATGCTGGAAAGGATGTGGAGATAAAGGAACCATCTTACACTGCTTGTAAGAATGTAAACTGGTGCAGCCACTGGTGCAACTATGTGGAGGGTCCTCAGAAAGCTAAAAATGGATCTACCATATGATGCAGTAATTAGACTCCTAGGAATCTACCCAAAGGACACAAAAACACTAATTTAAAGGAAACCTGCACTCCTCTGTTTATTGCAGCACTATAATAGCCACAATATGGAAACAACCCCAATGCCCCCAAATAGATCAATGGATCAAAAAATTGAGGTACATTTATATAATGGAATATTACTCAGTGCTCAAAAAGGACAAAAAGTGGGTAGGAGGAGGTGCAAAACAGGGCAAGGAGGAAACAAAGGAATATGGTGATTGCTCACAGGTGATATAGTAGCGGGAGAACTATGGGCTTTATAGCAATGTAAGAAAAAAATTATTTAAAAAAAACTAAAAGAACCTGGTGAATGTTCAATAAGTGATGAGTAACTGGGGGTTATCTGTACAGGAATTATGTGTCTTTCTACTATGCAAAAATCTATGAGTAAAAAGGTAACTTCACAAAATCTATATGATTTAATATATACTTATAAATGTTGTAAGTGTTAAGTACTTTCTCCTAACTAATCCATGGGTGGCCTTTGCCCTCATATGTTGAAAGGTTATTCTTCAAATCTTTTTGCCTCCCATTTCATATCTTTTATATTTTTTAAAATAAATTTATTGACCTTTTAATTTTCTTCCTTTATAAACTGTCAATACATTCTATTTTTTCCTTCAATGGGTTCCATTTGAATAGGGCAGAAGAAAGTACATGTATACAGTTATTAATTAATACTCTTTAAGATGTATTTTATTTTAATGTTTTCATATTTAGTATATTTAAAATCAAAGAAATTGTTTTTTTGGTCTTTTTAAAAAAATATTTATTTATGCATGCAAGCTGGGGTACAGGCCAGAGGTGTGGGGTGGCGAGAGGGTTCACTAGAGACAGAGTGGGGAGCAGAACAGGCTGATTGATGGAAATACACTGCTGAGGGGAGCAGCGGGCGAGGCAGGAGAGGTCTGCTGTGCCATGTGGGAATCTCCCCGGCTGTGAGTTGAACTCGCGCAAGTTGCCGCTGCCGAAAGCTCCACAGAGCAGCACTTAACCACTGTGACACCAGGGAGGCACTTTTTTGGTCTTTCTAATTAAATAATTTAGTGTATTTAATTATGTGTGTCCTTTTAATAATGCATTCTTTGTGAATTATCTCATTTTTACAAATATTTGCTATACTCAACCAAAAATTTGTTGGTTGCAATCCTATTATTTTCTCCAGGAGGAAAGGGTTTGAGACATATCTCATTTCTTTTGAGACTCAGCACCTCTTCTAATGGATTTGTACCTAAATCTTCACATCCAACTTCATTATCTGAGTTTTCTTATTCACTTGTGTTTGCTGTTTAATTGTTGTTTGGACTCTGAACACATAAAGAGAGTTGTGTGCCTATTTCTAAGTTTTATAATGTTTTACAGTAAAAACCAGAATTTTTAAGTTTGAAAATTAGAAAATTTCTTTTTTCATTAGGGATTCTTCTGGATCATATAATAAAATAAACAGGGTATAAAATAATGATAAATCATATTTTTTTAAAAAAGATTTATTTATTTATACATACAAGCTGGGGGACAGGCCAGAGGCGTGGGGCGGCGAGAGGGCTCACCAGAGACAGAGTGGGGAGCAGAACAGGCAGATCAGAAATACACTGCAGGCCTCCCCGGTGGCGCAGCGGTTGAGCGCTGCGCTGTGGAGCTGTCGGCAGCGGCGATGCGAGGTCGACACCTGGCTGGGGAGAATCCCACATGGTGCGGCAGACCTCTCCTGCCTCGCCCGCTGCTCCCCTCAGCAGTGTATTTCTGATCTGCCTGTTCTGCTCCCCGCTCTGTCTCTGGTGAACCCTCTCGCCGCCCCACACCTCAGTCTGTACCCCAGCTTGTATGTATAAATAAATAAATCTTTAAAAAAAAAAAAAAGAAAT
>PVIJ01010621.1:0-39484 GCA_004024925.1 Scalopus aquaticus | reverse complement strand
CATTGCGTGCTGCCGACAGCTCCACAGCGCAGCACCCATCCGCTGCGCCACCAGGGAGGCCCAATAAATCATATTTTTTTTTGAGAAAATATGTACCTGTTTTCTCTCCCTCAGAATCCTCTGAGACTATTCCCTTGACCTGATGATCTCAGTCTGAGAATCCCAGAATTCTAATGTAGCGCTTGGCTACAATTTCTAATACAGCTAATTAGTCTCCTCTCTCAAAACGGCATTGTATTATAGAGCATCTTGTCCTGGGTGGGGTGAGGGGGGGAGGAGGTGGGGAGAGAGTTGGTGGAATGATGTGGGCAATGACTGTGGACAGAAGAAAACAGTGTGTGTACTTCTCTGACTCCCTGATGATGCTGCCATAAGATCTGTTGCTAGAATAGGTAGGTGACAGTGGTAAAGAGGCTGGGAGGGTTAATGGACTATATTCTCCTGTGAGAGAGTCTTAGGATCCCAGTTAAAAAGAGCAAAAGGAGGTAACTGGTGACTAGGAGCAAATATTATAAAGGCAGGAAAAGTTGGGCAATTATTTAGAGAATGGCACATGAAAGAAATTTAAGTAATAGTAATATAATTGTGGTGATGATGAACAGTAGGCATTTTTACTTTTTGGTCATGCCTAGTCCCTCCATTAACTTTCTTTTATGTCTTTATATGTTATCCTTTAAGCAAGTCTTCCTTTCTGTGACTTCAAATTTTGGATGACTTCCAGATTTTTGTGTTTACTAGAATCTTTCCTGTCTGTTGATTATTACAGCTATTTAAGAATAAACTACCCCCTTATTTTTGCTGAATCTTTTCTTGGCTAAAGAACCTTGGTTTATTTTGATGCTTCTCTATTCCTGTCAGCCAGTACCTGTCCTTGTCTCCCTTAGGTTGCAGCAATGATACAACTTTATGTCTTTTAATATGAAGTTTTGGGTAAGTTAACGTATGTCTGTGTTAAATGTAAATGTATATTCACCTGAGTAAAATGGAATTCTTTTTTTTCCCCCAGCTTTATTGAAATGTAATTGATAAATAGCATTGGGTAAGTTTAAGGTATACTTTATTTTAGAATTCATGTCTACAGTTCCTATTTGGAATAAGTGTTTTGAATCATGAACAAATAGGATAATTGCATGATGTAGTCAAAACAGCACTAGATTTTGAGTCAGAAGGCTTGATTTTTGGTCTAAGGTAAGTAACTCTCTTTGGGGTCTGCTATTAAATTCTCCAGACCTTAGAATCCTCATTTACAAATGAAAATCATCTTATTACTGGACATATGCACCAAATAGGTAAATATAAATGAGAAAGATATGAAAGTACTTAGTAATATGGGTGATACATGCACTGTATAGTTTTCCGGGTCTGAAATGCCATCATTATTATACTTTTAAAACATGGAGAAAAAACTACCTTTTCTTTTTTGACTTTAAAAATAACATGAAATACAACTACTAATTATATGACAAGTGTGGAAGACAGAAACTAAGGAAGTTTCCTTCTTTGGTGACTGCTGTTGGAACTATTGCTCCTTTCTGTTTCTTTCATTCCTGTACCTTTAGCAGAACCCTCCTAATTATGTTCCCCCCTCCTATTTTTTAAAATTCACAATTTAGCAGCATATTTAGTACTGTCAGTGCAGGAGGGCTTGAGACACAAACATGTTTGGACTACATGGAATGGAAATATATCTTCTGTGTGGTAGCAGTGTATTCCCTGCACAAATGGGTAGTGACTGGAAAGATTCATGTGGTCACCTAGAATTAGGGTTAGAGAACAGTAGACTTGGTATTGGGTCCCAGATACTTGGGAAGTTTGTAATAGAAGAGATAAAAGGGTAGAAGGGCTTAAGGGATTTGAGGAGATAGGATAGAGTCAATTGTTATATGAACACTGTGGCCTTTTATCTGTTCATAATACGTCAATAACTTAGGTTTCCAAAAGTTAAAACCAAAGTTCACCTATGTCTGAGATTGGGAAGAATGTGAATAAATTAAGTCAATTGGTTTATTTTTTTAATTTCCAAAAAAATGCCTGTTCCCTGCTTTGCACATCTTGATTAAGTCCTGGTTGCTAACCATCCTCTATTATTATCAGTCATATTTATGGGGGAATTGGTGCAAGTACCCCGTGCCATCACTGTCTATTCCATCCTTGTTTTGTTCTATTCTAGAGCTACATCTACACCCTTTACCAGGTTCTCTTATGCTCATCTCTACCCTCTACCCTGGCTTTGTGTGAATTATAAATATGACTGTAGTTAATGGTGCAAGAAGGACTACAAGGGACATACTATGTGCCTGAGATGATGGAAAGTTAAGACATGAGATAAGTCAAAGGACTGGAGAATTGTTTCATGAACAATTTAAAAATGTAATCATTGAATTCTGGGGCATACCATCTCCACCTTGTTTTTCTCTTTAGGTTGCACTCTTTCACCTCCAACCCAATACTTGTCTGCACATCTGCTATGTTTTAGCCCTACCCCTGACCCCATTTTCATTGAGGTAACATTGGTTTTCAACATTGTGTATGATTCAGATTCCACCATATTCTCTTATTTGTTTCATCCTCTTGTTACAGCTGAATAGTCCTAGAGACTGTGGTGATAGGAATATTGCATGTTGGCATTACTCCTCTGCCCTAAATGATAAAAAATAAATGCCTTTTTAGTGATCAAGGACTCTCAGAGGGAATTAAGAGAATATGGAACTGTCAGAGTGGGGATATTTTTGAATAAGTTTTCATTATAATTTAAAATATTAACATTCTTAGTTTCTTTTTCATGATCTTTATTTTGGAAACATTCCAGCTGATAAATCAATGGATGGGGGAAATCACTCTACAGTGTCAGAATTTGTGTTCCTGGGACTCACCAATTCCTGGGATCTCCAACTTCTCCTGTTTGTGTTCTCCTCCATGCTTTATGTGGCAAGCATGATGGGAAACTCCCTCATTATTCTCACTGTCATTTATGACCCTCACTTACACTCCCCCATGTACTTTCTCTTGGCCAACCTCTCCTTCATTGACCTGGGAGCCTGCTCTGTCACTTCTCCCAAGATGATTTATGATCTTTTCAGAAAACATAAAGTCATCTCCTTTAGTGGCTGCATTACTCAGATATTCTTCATCCACTTCATTGGTGGTGCGGAGATGGTGCTGCTCATTGCCATGGCCTTTGACAGATACGTGGCCATATGTAAGCCCCTCCACTACCTGCCCATCATGAGCCCACGGATGTGCATCTTCTTTTTAGTGGCTGCCTGGACAATTGGCCTTATCCACTCCATGGCTCAGTTGGCTTTTGTGATAAACATACCCTTCTGTGGCCCCAATGTGTTGGACAGCTTTTACTGTGACCTTCCTCGGTTCATCAAACTTGCCTGCACAGACACCGATCAACTAGAATTTATGGTCACAGCAAACAGTGGATTCATCTCTGTTGGAGCCTTCTTCATACTGCTCATTTCTTATGTTGTCATCATTCTCACTGTTCACAAGCACTCTTCAGGTGGTTCTTCCAAGGCTCTGTCCACACTTTCAGCTCACATCACAGTGGTAATCTTGTTCTTTGGTCCACTGATATTTTTCTATGCATGGCCATCTCCCTCCATACACCTAGATAAGTTTCTGGCCATCTTTGATGCTGTTCTCACTCCTTTCCTAAATCCTATGATTTACACATTTAGGAATCTAGAAATGAAGGTGGCAATGCAGAGAGTATGTAGTCAGTTTGTAAAATTCAGGAGGATCTCTAAGTGACACTCACATTGTAAAGGACCCTTGTTAATTGTTGGTGTTCATTATTGATGCTCAAACTCTGAAACTTTTCTTTGCCCTACCTTGATTTGGTTATACACACTGAGACTGAGTTCATTTTGTCTTTCACTTAGGAGAGAGAAATGCCACTTTTGAAAAGAGGGAAGTAGTTACATATATATTAATTGTAGTCTGAGATTATACTAATCTTTGGGATTAATTCCTAAGAAATAATACTTCTATGAAATAATCATTAGAAGTACAAATACAGCATTTGTTTCACAGATAGAAATTCCTATCAGTACTCAGTGGGAATTGTCTAAGGCAATCTGAACTGTCTTCAACTATATGCTGCAAATTGCTCCTACTCTTTCCCTCATTTGGGTCTCTGTCACGGTTGTGCTAGGACAGCAGAATCTTTGACCGAATACAGATGGTTCACATTTTTGGGAAGAATCCATGTGACCTATTCTTAGATAAAGAACTGTGAAAACTCCAGGATTTTTTCCTGATGAGCATGTTACTCAAATCCATTAAATTTTCATTCCCCTCACCTCCTATGCTTTTTCCACCTTACTTATGTTTACTGAGGTAAAACAGGTTAACATCATTGTATCTGCTTTGGGAGTTACAGGTTTAAATCTCTACAAATGTATATTTTTCATACTCTATCTACCACCAGTGCTCCAGTAACCCTCTACCATGATCCTTTGGGCCCCTTTCCGCTCCTACTATCCTCACACCACCTTGCCCATCTTGTTGCTTCACTTTTGCATTTAAATTTTTAGCATTTATTATTGGTTTGGTTTTGATTGCTCCTTTGTTATGTTTCTTCATATTCCACATAAAAGTGAGATCATTTGTTATTTCTCTTTCTCCTGACTTATTTTACTTAGCATTATCCTCTCTAATTCTATCCGTGTTATTGCAAATGGCAAGGGTTCATTCTTTTTTTATAGCTGAGTAGTATTCTATTGTGTATATGTATTACATATTCCTTATCCACTCATCCATCCTTGGACACTTAGGCTGTTTCTGTGACTTAACTGTTTTAAATAGGACTAAAACATATTACGTTGACTGAGTGTTTATGTATTCTTTAGGTTGATACCTAAGAAGAGAACTGCTGAGTCATATGGCAGATCCATATTAATATTTTGAGAAACTTCCATGTGTTCGCCATAGGGTCTGGACAGCCTACATTCCCATCAACAGAGGACTAGGGTCTCTTTTTCTCCATATACTTGCCAACATTGCTGTTTCTGGTATTTCTGATGTGGGCTATTCTCATGTGTTTGAGATGGTATCTCATTGTGATTTTTATTTGCATTTCCCTAATAATAATAAATGATGAATTTTTTTTGTCATGTATCTATTGGTCTTCTGTATGTCTCTTTGGAGAACTATTTGGCCCTTCTGCCCATTTTTTTTCTTGAGTTGCATGATCTTTAGGTATTTTGGATATCAGCTCTTTGTCAGCTGTGTTATGTAAAATTTTTTCTTTCTTTTAGTAGTATGTATTTTTGTGTTACTGATAGTTTCTTTTGCTTGACAGATTTTAATTTGATATGATCTTGTGCTTGGCATTACATTCAAGAAAATTATATTCCGGAACCAGGTTACCCTTCAGTGGACAATGCTGGCTGGTCATCACAAGATTTTCCTTTTGATTCTTGTACCATTTCCCCCTATGTTCTTTAAAAAAAAAATAGAGTTGAATTTTCTTATAAAGTGTTCGGTTGTACAGAGTTTTACTTTAAAAATTATTTGGCTACATGTAATTTAGCATGTAACTGCTATATTCTTAATATGCATTTTTTAATATATATATATATTTATTGTTATTTATGTCTTTTACATTTTGTATTCCCCTTGGGTAGCCCACCACCAATTCACCCGTGATCCATCTCCATGGTCCCTTGTGTTCTTTTCTATTCCATTTTGTGCAATTTTCCTTCCCTCCCTCCGCCTCCCCCCCCACCCCCCTGCTGATTGTCTCTCTCCTATTTGGTTTACTTATAGTCCTGTTATAAGTGAAACCATTCGATATTTTTCTCTTTCTTTCTGGCTTATTTCACTGAGTATGATCCCCTCTAATTCCATCCATGTCGCTGCAAATTGCATGGCATTCTTCCATATATAATTAGCAAATATCTCCCTTAACCTTTTGCTGATGTAAGACTGCTGCTGCTGTATTTGAATGATTCAATTCACTACAAACTAGTGTTTTCTTTTGGATGTGTTTTATTTATGACCATATTCTGCTAATGGAAGTAGAGATTTGTATGATAATATATAGAAATTTCAAATCATACCTATTTTAATGGTGAACAACCAAGGCTCATTCTAAGTTAGAGGTGTGGTACAAATCATTCTGAAGCTTATACATCTTATAGTTGTTTTATACCTATATAACTATATGTTAAACTGACTAGAATTTAACAGGATTCCTTTTGTCTCATAACTGGTCTTTATTTACTTTGTAATTTCCTTACTTGATATGCCTTTTCTTTTGCTTTCCATCAACCATGTGTCATTCATTTTTTTGAGTTCTTTGCTGGACACTTGCAAATCAGTTCATACATACCACTTTATTAGCTAGAAGCTTTATATTCATCCTCCCTAGAATTTGTCTGGTAGTTGTATTTTTAAATGGGAAATTTCATTGGGTTTTCTCCTGCATTGATTAAATAATGTACAACTGACCTGGCAGGGATTCCCAGATTGCCCATTGTTTATGTGTGATGATTCAGAAAAATGCCTACTTTTCCCACTCATTTCTTGTTTCATCTTTTGTCAAATCTACATTTATGACAAGATATATTCCCAAGCCTCACAGTGAGTGAAGATTTTTGCTATCAACTTTATTTTTTTCGAAGCCCACTCTTTTTTCTCTGAAGAGATAATGGTTGCTAGATCTTCTGTTTTCTGTCCAAACAGTAGCTCCTTTCTTCTGGCAAATGTATCATTCTGTTGCAGTAACCATGTACTGTTACAGAAGACAACTGGTAGATACCACCTCTTGGGTTTATTTTTGGCCAAAGTTTGGGCTTCTGAACCAAGTCCTAACTACAGGTGAATGGTATAGGTATGAGTTTCTGACCAAACTGGACCAAATCTGAGCTTTCTGCAGGATGTTGCACTTGATAATAGAGAGAGAGCACCCACCACGCCCATTTGGAGCTGACATATAAAAACTGTTTATAGTCATATTTCCTGATGTCAGAAATCAAATAAGGGATTATGAAAAAGATATGTGAGAAGAAAATACAGGAATTAAAGACAGGAATAAGTGGCCTTTATGTTTGGGTTTCTGTTTTTGGTATTGAGCTTCATTCTGCCCTCTACTGTTTGGTTACTAGCTGAGTTAATATATGAGCTCATACATTCATCCCTGTGCCTAAGTTTATTTAAATTGTGTATCTGTCATTTTTTGCCAAAGTGTTAGTGACAGGTACATCTTTGATTCTAAGGAGACTGTAGTTTCAATTACTGCAGGTGTGAAATCCTCCATTGCTTTATTTCTTTAAGAAATATGATGTTTTTTTCTACTGATTATGAGATGTAAACTTTATTTGGAAATTAGAAATGAAAATACAGAGATCAACTTTATAATCACCATGTGAAGATAATTATTCATAATATATTGGTATAGTTATCTCTAGTGTTTTTATATGCAAAAAATATAAATATGTATTTATAAGTTGGGATTTAATGGTCTGTATTTTTTTAAGCATTACTTTTTTTTTTAAGATTTATTTATTTATAGATACATAAAAAGATTTATTTTATTTATACATGTGAGGCCAGAGGCATGGGGTGGCGAGAGGGTTCACCAGAGACAGAGTGGGAAGCAGAACAGGCAGATCAGAAATACACTGCTGAGGGGAGCAGCGGGCGAGGCAGGAGAGGTCTGCCGCACCATGTGGGATTCTTCCTGGCTGGGCGTCGAACTCGCATAGCGCACTGCTGACAGCTCCACAGCGCAGCACTCAGCCGCTGCGCCACCAGGGAGGCCCTGGTCTGTGTATTTTTAACCTGACTTTTAGAGCATATTATATACTGAGAATGCTCACCCATTTAAAAAAATTAATATAAAATTATTTGAAAATATATTTCATTGTTACTATATCATAATTATATTTATTATCACTCTAACATTAGTTGAGAACATTGTCTTCCATTTTGCTTTGAATTGAAGATCCTTGCATATATCTTTGTCTGCACTTCAGACTATTTCCCTGTAGATATTCAGAATAAATAGCAGATGCTATTTAAAATTTTTTATTCATAATGTCATTTCTCTCAATAGATTTTAGTTACTGAGAAGTATGTTCATTATAGTGCCAACATGAATATGATCCAACATGAATATGATCATTCATTAGACATCTTTATCAATTTAAAGACAAATTAATAAAATTTTACTCTAAATTTCTTCAATTTTTGTGTAGCTGTAACTTTTAAAATGTCAATATTATTTTGAATGCTTTGAAGTACATGTGAGAGACATTGTAAAACAAGCTTAATATGACTGAAACAAAAAAGGAACAAATATTTTCAGCTTTGTAAGCGGAAAAAGATCAAGAAATCTGTTGCATAGCAATGTGAATATACTTCTCACGACTTCATCTATTGAATGTACAATTAGATATGGTTAACATGGCAAATTTTTGTGTTATGTTTTATTTAACCACAATAAAAAGTTAAAAGTATTTAAACAAGGTAACTTAGTGACTCAAGTTATTGGATATCCATTAGTGGATCCAGTCTCATTGACTCAGGAATCACTCAATTTCACTCTTTCAGATTTTGCTCTCTCATTCAGTGCCTCTCTCTTGTTTCTCTAACTCTTTCTCACTTCCTTCTTCTTTTAACTTTTTATTTGTGTACATAGGTTTTATTTTCTTATTTTGCGCATTGATTTCCTTCTGTACGTTACAGCAGGAGAGGAGAGGCTGCAAATAACTCCAAATTGATATCATTAGCACAGCAACCTCATAGAAAAAAAAATTTTGTTTACCAGCATCCATGTGAAAATTTAGCAAAAAGATCCTCATGGGCATTACTTTTGCCCTATTCCAGGTAAAAGAAATGGACGACCTAAGGAAATGGAAAGATATTCCCTGCTCATGTATTAGAAGAAAAAAAATCTATTATAAATGCCATCTTACAGAAAGCAGTATATAGACTTAATGCAATCCCTATCAAAATTTCAATGACATTCTTTGAGGAAATAGAGCACACATTATTAAATTTAATCTGGAACCACAGAAGACCCCAGATAGTCAAAACAATCATGACAAAAAAAAAAGAAAAGGAATAATGAAGGTATTTTTTCTCCTAAATTCAAGATATACTACAAAGCTATAGTGATTAAAACAGTATGGTATTGCTATAAAATTAGACACAGTGCAGTGGAATAATGTTGAGAAACACAAACCTTGGGAAGGGTGTGGATAAAAGGAAATCTGGTACAGTGTTGGTGGGAAAATAGACTGGTTCAACCGCTATGGAAAACTGTATGGAGTTTTATAAAAATAGTAAACATAGATCTGTATGATTCAGCATTTCATCTCATAGATATCCACCCAAAGAATGCAAAAACAATAATTTGAAGGAATATGTGCACTTTTTTTTGCAACACTATTTAAAATAGCCAAGCTATGGAAATAACTTCCTTGTACAATGGTACATGAATAAATAAAGGAGATACATACAGAATGGAATACTATTCATCTATAAGAAATAGTTGAAATCTTGCCATCTGTAACAACTGGGTGGAATTGGATGGGATTGTGCTAAGTGAAATAACTCAGAAGAAGAAAGACAAAGATTGTATCACATATATATTAATAGAAACAAAGCAAAGGACAGACGAAACAAAACTGAAAGAAACTCTAGAAAACAGACTTTAGAACTAGGCTACCAGAGTGGGAGGTGGTCAGGGGAGGAGGGAAAGATGAGGGGACCCATAGACTGGTGGATTATTGGTAGCTGGTAGTAGGTGTTGTACCATACATTTAAAGAAGTCTGAACTTATGATCCTAATCATATACAGTATTAGAAACCAATATTACCTCAATAAAAAAAATTTAAGATCTTCATCCTTTTAAGATTTTATTTTATTTTATTTTTATTTGTGTCTTTTACATTACTGTATCTATTCTTTTACCATTCCTTACCCTGTTCTTGATGTTCCATTAAGTACTAAATGACCATATTTTCCCAACCAAGCCCTGTGTCATGTTGCATGTTGTTAATACTTCCTGGAATGTCTTCCCATGTACCCTTACCCCAACTCAGCATTAGTCCTCAAACTATTAAGTGTGCCCAAATGCTACTTCCCCTGGGAAGTCTGCTGAGATCCCCCTGGGTAATTAATGGTGTTCTTTCTTCTATGTTTCTACATACTACAGTGAACATGGATTCACAAGCTGTTATCCAGAATTGATTCAAATGCTTTGATTATATATACATGATTTCTCATTGGATTTCAAACTTCTTGTTCAGGGAGTGACACATGGGTAAAAATTGGGTTGAATAAATAAATTCAATTTTTTGGTCCTAACTTTCTAGGGTCTTAGAACCTAATGCACCCCCCACCCCCAACTTGGGAGACTGTACACGGTATGCCAATATTTTTTATAGAATATTAGATATGTTCCTCTTATCCCCCTGAAATAATGTATTTTAAAAACATTTCAAAGATACAACAAAGAAGAACAAATTTCATAGTGAGTAGCCACACTTAGATTCTCCCATTAACATTGACCCACTGGAGGAAAAATAGTCGCTTAATAAATGGTGCTGGGGAAATTTGATACATGAAAAAGAATGAACCTAAGCCCCTATCTTGGAACACTTGCAGAAATTTATTTGAAATGGATTAAACACTTAAATGTAAGGCCTTAAGTCATAAAAATTCGAGAAGAAAACATAGGGGCAAAGCTTCAAGACACTGGTCTTGAGTATGAGTTTTTGACACCCAAAGCACAAACGACTGCCAAAAAATAAACAAGTGGTATTATAGAAAACTAAAAAGCTTCTGCGCAGAAATGGAAGTCATTGACAAAATGAAAAATACAATGTCTGGAATGAGAGAAAATATTTGCAAAGCACATGTATTATATGAGTCTCACATCCATCATATGGATCTTATATAAGGGATCATACAACAAACAGCAAAACATCTGCAAGCAAAAATGGACAAAAGACCTGCATAGACAGACTTATAAAGATGTTCAAATAGCTAACAGGTACAAGAAAATGTTATCAACATCACCACTCATCAAGGAAATACAAATCAAAACCTCAATGAAATACCACCTATCTGTTAGACTGGTTATTATCAAAAATCAAGAGATAATAAGTGTTGATGAGAATGTGGAGGAAAGGGAAACTTGTACATTGTTGGTGGGAATGTAAATTAGTTAGTCACTGTGGAAAACAGTGTAAAGATTCTTCAAAAAATAATTAACATATGACCTAGTAATTGTATTCTGGGTATTTATCCTAAGGATATCAGACCACTGCTCAAAGAGGTAGCTGTCTTTCCATGTTCATTGTAACATTATTTGCAGTAGCCAAGATATGAAAACATCGTAAGTGTGCAACGGATGAATTGAGAAAAAATATTTGATATATAAAAATGGAACATTATCCAGTCACAATGAAGAAGGAAATCCTACCATTTGCAACTATATGGATGGAAGGGCATTATGCTAGTTGTGATGAGTCAGACAGAGGAAGACAAATACTGTATGATCTCACTTATGTGTAGAATAAAAAAAAAACTGCAAGCTCACAGAAACTGGGAACAGATTTGGGGTTAACAGAGGTGGGATGTGGAGAATGGGTGAAATGGGAGAAGATGGACAAAAGCTACAAACTTCCAATAAAAGATAAACAAGCTCTGGTAATTTAATGCACAGACGTGGAGACTATAGGTAATACTGTATTATATATTTGAAAGTTGCTAAGAGTAATCCTAAAAGTTCTTTTCAGAAGAAAGAAATTTGCATGTGAAGTGATGGATAAACTCCTTGATAAACATTTTGTGAAATACACAAATATAGCATTATGCTGTATACTTTAAATGTATACAGTGTTACTTACCAATTGTATTTCAATAAAACTGGAAAAAATACTCTAATTATTGACAGCTTATTCTGTGTTGGAAATAGTTTCATATAAAACTGGTTGAGTCCCTTTTGAAAAGGGATTATTCAAGTGAATAATGTTTTTTATAAAATAAAGCTTTCATTGATTTTAATTTTGTGCACATTTTTATTGTTATTATTTATCTTTTACATTATTGTGTATTCCCCTTAGGTTTCTCACCATCAATTTACCCGTGAACCGTCAACATAGTCTGTTGTGCTCTTCCCCCCCCCCCATTTTGAGCCCTCTTATTTGGCTCCCCTATATTCCTCCTTAAGTGAAACCATTCAATATTTTTCTTTTTCCTTTTGGCTTATTTTGCTGAGCATGATCCTTTCTAGTTCCATCCATGTTGCTGCAAATTGCATGTGTTTATCTTTTTTGACTGCTGAATAGTATTCCATTGTGTATATGTACCACCTCTTCTTGATCCAGTCATCTATTTTTGCAAATTGGGTTGTTGCCATGTCCTAGTTACTGTAAACAGTGCTGCGATAAACATGGGGGTACATGTATCCTTTTGGATTAATGTTTTTGTGTCCTTTGGGTAGATTCTCAAAAGTGGTATTGCTGGGTCATATGGAGGCTCCTTTTTTTATCAGTTTTAGGAACCTCCATACGGCTTTCCATAGTGGTTGTACCAGTTTGCATTCCCACCAGCAGTGGAGGAGAGTTCCTTTATCTCCACATCCTTGCCAGCATTTGTTGTTGCCTGTTTTATTAATGTGTGCCATTCTCACTGGCGTGAGGTGGAATCTCTTTGTGGTTTTGATTTACATTTCCCTGATTATAAGTGATGTTGAACATTTTTATTTTTGGTTACCAGCATGAATTTTATTTTTTATCATTTTAAAATTTTTATTCGTATCTTTTACATATTGTGTATTTCCTATAGATTACCCACCACTGATTCACTCATGAACCATCACCATAGTCCCTTGTGCTCTTTTCTCCTTCATTTTGAGCCCTTTCCCTCCCCATCCCTTGCTGAATGTCTCTTTCTTATTTGATTTTCCTATATTCCTGTTATAAGTGAAACCATTTGATATTTTTCTCTTTCTTTCTGGCTTATTTTGCTGAGCATGATCCCTTCTAGCTCCGTCAGTGTTGTTGCAAATTGCATGTGTTTATCTGTTTTGAATGCTGAATAGTATTCCATTGAGTCTATGTACCACATTTTCTTAATCCAATCATCTATTTTTGGGCATCTGGGTTGTTTCCATATCTTAGCTATTGTGAATAATGCTGCAATAAACATATGGGTATGTGTCTCTTTTTGGATTAATGTTTTTGTCTCCTTTGGGTAGATTCCCAGAAGTGGTATTACTGGGTTGTATGGAAGCTCAATTTTTAGCAATTTGAGGAAATGCCATACAGCTTTCCATAATGTTTAAACCAATTTGCATTCCCACCAGCAGTGTAGGAGAGTTCCTTTTTCTCCACACCCTCGCCAACATTTGTTGTTCCTTGTTTATTTAATACGTGCCATTCTTGCTGGTGTAAAGTAGTAGCTCATTGTGGTTTTTATTTGCATTTCCCTGATTATGAGGGATGTTGAACATTTTTTTATGTGCCTAGTGGCCATTTGCTCTTCTTTGGAGAAGTGTCTTTTAAGTTCTTCTACCCATTTTTTGACTGGATTTTTTGCTTTGTTATTGTTGAGTCATGTGAGTTCTTTGTAGATTTTTGTGATCAGTCTCTTGTCTGTTGTATGGAGTGCAAAAATTTTTTCCCAGTCAGTAGGCTGTTTGTTTTGGTAAATGTCTCTTTTGCTGTACAGAAGCTATTTAGTTTGATGTAATCCCAGCTGTTTATCTTTTACTTCACTATCTTTGCTTTGGTGACTGTGTCCTTAAAAATGTTACTAAGATGTATGTCATGTATAGTTTTGCCTATGTTTTCTTCCATATATTTTAATGGCTTCAGGTCTTATGTCCAAGTCTCTTATCCATTTTGAATTGGTTTTTGTGCATGGTGTGAGGTAGTAGTCTAGTTTCATTTTTCTTCATGTAGTCATCCAGAATTCCCAGCACCATTGTTGAACAAACTGTTCTTGTTCCATTGCGTATTCTTTGCACCTTTACCAAACATTAATTATCCATATATATGTGGATTGATTTCTGGGTTCTCTTTTCAATTCCATTGATCTGTGTGTCTATTTTTGTTCCAGTACCATGCAGTTTTAATTATTATGGCTTTGTAGTATAGTTTGAAGTCTGGAAGGGTGATACCTCCATTCTCCTTTTTGACAGGAGAGCTTTGGCTATTCGAGGTTTTTTGTGATTCCATATGAACTTCATCAGTTTGGTCAAACTCTTTGAAGAATGTCATTGAGATTTTTATTGGAATAACGTTGAATCTGTAAATTGCTTTAGGTAGTATGGCCATTTTAATAATGTTAATTCTTCCTATCCATGAGCAGGGGATGTCTTTCCATTTCTTTGTGTCTTCTATTTCTTTCAATAATGATTTATAGTTTTCTTTGTATCGGTCTTTCGCTTCTTTTGTTAGGTTTATTCCCAGGTATTTGATTTTTTGTTTGTTTCAATTGTAAAAGGGGTGGTTTTCTTGATTTCCTAATCTTTGGATTGATTGTTTGCATATAGGAAGGCTGCTGTTTTTTGTGTGTTGATTTTGTATCCCGCTACTTTACTAAATTGATTATTATTATTATTATTATTACTATTTTTACATACAAGCTGGGGTACAGGCCAGAGGCATGGGGCGGCGAGAGGGTTCACCAGAGACAGAGTGGGGAGCAGAACAGGCAGATGAGAAGTACACTGCTGAGGGGAGCAGCGGGCGAGGCAGGAGAGGTCTGCCCTACCATGTGGGATTCTCCCCAGCTGGGCGTCAAACTCGCGTCGCCGCTGCTGACAGCCCCACAGTGCAGCGCTCAACCACTGCGCCACCGGGGAGGCCCTATTATTATTTTTAAATGATTTTTTAAAAAATTATTTATTTATGCATACAAGCTGGGGTACAGGACAGAGATGTGGGTGGCAAGGTGGTTCACCAGAGACAGAGTGGGTAGTAGAACAGTCAGATCAACAGAAACACACTGTGGAGGGGAGCAGCGGGCGAGGCAGGAGAGGTTTTGCGCCAAGTGGGAAAGTCCCCAGCCAGGTGTCGAACTTGCGTAGCAGCTGCCAACAGATCCACAGTGCAGCGCCTAGCCTCTGCGGCACTGGGAGGCCCGGATTGATTGTTTTGATTAGTTTTTCTGTGGAGTTTTTAGGGTTCTCTATGTAGATTATCATATTGTCTGCAAATGGTGATATCTTTACTTCTCTCCCTATTTGGATTTCTTGTATGCCTTTCTCTTGTCTTATTGCTCTGGCTAGGAATTCCAGCGTTATATTGAATAGCAGTGGTGATAATGCACATCCTTGTCCTTTTCCAGATTCCAGGGGAAAGACTTTCAGCTTTTCATGATTGAGAAGGATATTGACTGTGGGTTTGCCATATATTGCCTTTATCATATTGAGGTATGTTCCTTCTATCCCTAGAGTTTTGAGGACTTTCATCATAAATGGGTGCTGGACTTTGTCGAATGCTTCTCAGCATCTATTGAGATGATCATATGGTTTTTATTTTTCTTTTTGTTGATGTGTTGGATCAAATTAATTATCTGATGTTGAACCATCCTGTGCCCCTGGAATAAATCCCAATTGGTCATGGTGAATTATCTTTTTGATGCATTATTGGATGTATTAGCTAAAATTTTATTGAGGATTTTTGCATCAGTTTTCATTAGAGAGATTGGCTTGTAGTTTCCCTTTTTGTGTTGTCCTTGTTCAGTTTTTATTCTAGTGTAATGCTGGCTTCACAAAATGTATTTGGTAGTATTCCTTTTGGTTTTTTGAAAGAGTTTGTGTAAGATAGGCACTAGTTCATTTCTGAATGTTTGGTGGAATTCATTTGTGAATCCGTGTGGTTCAGGGCTTTTGTTTTTGGGGAGTGTTTTCATTACTGTTTCTGTTTCACTGCTTGTGATTTGTCTGTTTAGGTGCTCGATGTCTTCTTTATCTAGTTTTTTTTTTAAAGATTTATTTATTTATATATACAAGCTGGGGTACTGGCCAGAGGCGTGGGGTGGCGAGAGGGTTCACCAGAGAGAGAGTGGAGAGCAGAACAGGCAGATGAGAAATACACTGCTGAGGAGAGCAGCGGGCGAGGCAGGAGAGGTCTGCCGCACCATGTGGGATTCTCCCTGGCTGGGCGGCGAACTCGCACTGTGTGCTGCTGACAGGTCCACAGCGCAGCGCTCAACTGCTACGCCACTGGGGAGGCCCTTCTTTATCTAGTTTTGGATGATTATATCATTCTAGGAATTTGTCTGTCTCCTCCAGATTGTTGAATTTGGTTGCATATAGATTTTCATAGTAATCTCTGACTATTCTTTTGATTTCTGATGAGTCTGTTTTAATTTCTCCCTTTCTGTTTATCATCCTATTTGTGTTTTCCCTTTTTTTTTCCTTTGTCAGTCTGGCTAAAGGTTTGTCTATTTTGTTTATTTTTTCTAAGAACCAACTTTAGGGTCATTGATCTTTTGTATGGTGTTTTTGGTTTCTATCTCATTAATTTCTGCTTTGATTTTTATTATTTCCTTACTTCTATTAGATTTTGAGGTTTGTTGTTGTTGTTGTTCTTATTCTAGTTCTTTGAGATTGGCAATGAAGTTGTTTCTTTGAGTAGTTCCTTGTTTCTTGATGTGGGCCTGTATTGCTATATACTTCCTCTTAATACTGCTTTTGCCTTGTCCCATACATTCTGGAAAATGGTGTCCTCATAGTCATTCAACTCAAAGTATTTTTTTAATTCCTTCTTTGATCTCCTCATTAACCCTGTGGTTGTTCAGCAGTGTGGATTTCAGTCTCCATGCAGAGGGTAGGTTCCTTGTTTTCATGATTTTTTTTTCTAGCAATGCCTTTATGATCAGAGAAGATAGCTGGGATGATTTTGATTTTGATGAATCTGCTGTTTTTCTTGTGGCCCAATATGTGATCCATTCTGGAGAATGATCCGAGTGCACTTGAGAAAAATGTGTACTCAGATTTTTTTGCATGCAGTGTCCTGTAGATGTCTGTTAAGCCCATGAGGTCTTGGTCTTTCTTTAGGACTCTAATGTCCTTGTTTATTTTTTGTTTCATTGGTCTGTCCATTGGTGACAGTGTGGTGTTGAAGATTCCTACTATAGATGTATTCTCTCTAATGTCTGTTTCCAGAGTTCATAATAATTGTCTTATATATTTCGGTGCTCCTTCATTTGGTGTGTATATGTTTTTGAATGTTATATATTCCTGATGCATTGTCCCCTTAATCATCATGTAGTGTCCATCTATGTCGCTTTTTACCTTCTTTAGTTTGAAGTCTATTTCATCTGATATAAGTATAGCTGTTCCTGCCTTCTTTTTTCATCCATTTGCTTGTAGGATTGTTTTCCAACCTTTCATTTTCAGTGTGTGTTTATCTTTTGTAGTTAAATGTGTTTCCTGGAGGCAGCAGAAAGTTGGATTTTGTTTTTCAATCCAGCTGGCTGCTCTATGTCTTTTTATTGATGAGTTTAGACTATTTATATTTAGGGTTAATATTGACACGTTGGCATCTATCTTTGCCATTTTGTTTATCTTATTGTAATTTTAGTTTTTGCTTTATTCTGTTCTTCCCAGTTATTTCTCTGCTGGTTTGGGCTTTAGGACTTCTTGTAGTATTTTTTGGAGTGGGGGTTTCCTAGTAATGAATTTCTGGAGATTGTCTGAGAAGGTCTCTAGTTTTTCTTCATAGTGGAAGAAGAGCTTTGCAGTGTAAAGTATTCTTGGTTGGCATTTGTTTTTTGGAGTTTTTTGATTATGTCAGGCCATTCTCTTCTTCCTGTAGTGTTTCTTCAGAGAAGTCTGATGTCAGCTGATTGGTTTTCCTTTATATGTTTTCTGTATCTTCCCCCTTGTCAGCTTCATTATTTTTCTTGTTTTGAACTCTCGAGAGCTTTACTATTATATATCTTGCTGTGAGTCTCCTTTGATTGTGAAAATATGGTGTTCTTTATCTTCCTGTATGTCTTTTTCACATCTTTCTTTGTGTTTGGGTTCTCCTTGATCATCTGCTTGAATCGTTCCTTGGTTCCTTTCTTTCTCCACACTTTTGGGGATTCTTATGATTTATATTTCCTTTTCTCATAGTGTCAGAGAGTTCTCGAAGTGTTTCCTCTTTCTTTTTCCTTTGTGCTTCTCTTTCCTTTTCTTCTTTGGTTCTTTTTATGTCTGTAATTTTGAGCGTATGGATTCGTTCTTCCATGTCATCGATTCTGTTTTCATTGCTTTTCTTTGAGTTCTTTAGCTCCTCCAATAGTCCTTTAATGTCCTGTGTTTCCTTCCTTTCATTCTTTAGGGACTCAATTTCTGTTTTCACTTCCATAATTATATTTCTCATCTCCGTCTTTTCCTTTTTGTTTTCTTCATGTTTTTTTAAATCATGACACTTTTAAATTCCCTGTCTGGTAGGCATTGTATTTCTTCTGTGTCATTGTTGTTGGATTCTGGTAGCTGATTTTCTTTTTGTGGTGTGTTCTTCCCCTGAGGGTTTATTTGGTTATTTGTATATTTCCTTCTCCCTGTTGTTTGTTTTCTGATTGGTTAAGGCATTCGGCCACTGTGTCACTGGTGTTGGAAGTCATCTCTTTGCTGTGCTCCTATTTAGAATTCAGGAACTGTTGGCCAGACCAAGCCTTGCACTGTTATGCCGCACTCATACTGCAGAAACTTTCCTCTCTGTCTCAGTTCCCAGAGGGGATGGTGGGGGGCTTCAGAAATTGCACCGAAAGAGAAGTTTTAATGGGATATTGTATGCAATTATTTAAGACAGGGAAAAAGTCAATTATTTTGAACAAAACTGGGCATATATTTTTATGTCTGAATGTTTATTTTTGTTTTATTCAGTTTATCTGTTCATTTTCTCTATATATTATACATTAGTGACATGTATCTATTTGTCTTTCCTTCTTACTTATTTCACTAAGTGTCCTATCTTCCAGGTCCATTATGTTGCAAATGTCAGGGTTTCGTCTTTATTTTCCTTCATTGCTATATAGTATTTCATGCTTTATATATACACCATATCTTGTTCATCCTTTCATCACCTGATGATTCCCTTCTTTCCACACTCTCTCCAACTCTTGTTTCCAGTCTTTTGGACAATAGCCTTTCTCACAGGTGTGAGGTGATAACTCATTGCTGTTTTGATTTATATTTCCCTAATAATAAGTGATAATGACTATCTTTTCTTATGCCTGCTTATATTGTATATATCTTATTGGAAGAAATATGATTTAGTCCCCCTTGACTGCAAATATTATGTTAGAGAGCTCTGTTGTGGAAAAGTAGAAGAAATAATATTTTAGTTCTAGGTGAAAGTTAAACTAAGCTTTATTAGCTGTATAATTTGATTTCATAATAAATTTGAACTTACGTTGTGATAACAGTACTTACTCTGCAGTGCTGATTTGAGTATTCAATGAAATAATATACAGAAGCATCGATATCTGAAAGTCACTTTTTTTGCACTTTTAGATATAATCTTTCTTTTCAATGAAGGCTCAGGAATTTGTCCTCAAGGCTTTTAAAATACTTTTCTATATTTCATATTCTACAAATGAATATGCACCTTTTTTAATATTGATGTAACCATGGTTTGAAGCACTGTGGGATTCAAAGGTATAGTCTCCTTTGAAATTATGATAAAGATATTAAAATTGAAATGGTCTCTTTAATTTCTCCTTGGGTTGCATATTAAGCAATTATAAAATAAATATTTTAAAACAGTGGTGAGTCACGTTAAAATGCTTATTTATAGTAAGATCATTTCAAGCCTCTTGTTTCTTCTCATCCACACTTCTCTGGTTGGATACCCTGGGGAAACCAAAACAGCATTTGGTAATTCCCCAGGCCAAGTGCTCTCAGTCTGGCAATCCCAGATCTTGGCAGCATCACTTGGTCACTTCCCTCTGGGGTTGCAATTAGCTTCCATGTTTATTGAGACACAATTTTATACAGATATCTTTGTGCGTTTTTAGTGATCCTCAGTAGGATCTGGTTGATATTTTGGGGTTCATATCTGAATCTTCGATGATGTTAATCTCTCAATTCCCTTGGAAAAACGGGAATTTGAGAGGGATGAAATTTTAATGATTTCAGAGATCAGGGTGTTCTCTGTTCTCAGGAGGAGACTGCTTGGTGATTATCTCAGGTCAGATCCACTCTGTTACAACAGTCTATTAACTGGGAGTGTTCTCTTCTTTGTTCCTTCCTTCCAGATTTTTCATCACACTGACAAGTAAAGCATCCTTCTGGAGCTCTGGTCTCATTCCTTCCTCCTAAGTCTTTGCTCCTCTTCTTTATTGCAATGATCAGTCATCGTGAATTAGAACCGGAGGTCAGGTAAAGCTAATCTCAGCTTTCCGTTTATTTCCGACTATACTCTTAAACAATTTCTGTTCTCCCCAATCTGCCGTCTTCAATAACCTACAGTTTCTTGAACTTATCTGCCATTTCTCTTAGTGTACTAGCTGCTTAAAGACATGCTGTCTTTATATATTGTGATAATTTCTCATTATAAAAGTCCTGTTCAGTGACACATTTTCCACCTTGTGTCCTCAGATCACCACAGATGCAGTTTGTTCTTCCACTTTTCCCAGGCAGGGCTAACTCTATGACATTTGTCTTTGTATGCCTTTGGCTAATTGACAGAAAATGTCAGCTAGGAATTGTGTATTTTTATGCCCTAAAACACAGGATAGTCCGTATAAAATTTAGGTTAGTAAAATAATTAATAAGAATGCATGGTAGAATAGGAAAAACAGACTTTGGATACATTGCCCTTTGTTGCCACATAAATAGCTGATTGCTGGGCATGTGCAAACTGTCTTTGTGATTTTCATTCATGCTTTTACAATAGTTATGGCTAAATATTTGTTGGTGTACCTTCCTTCTGATTAAATGTATACAAATCTTTTATTTAGATAAATGCAAGCTTTGGAAATTCCATGAACACCATCCCCCCATGAATATTTAATGACCTGTGTGGTGGTTAAGAAAAGCTTCAAAATAGTTGTGATAATTTATTGATGACTTTGGCTGTAGGGGAAGAGGATTGGAGAAATGGCATGATTGGTCTAATTATTTGTCGGAACACAAACTGATCTTAAAACGGGCCCTGATCAGTTTCTTCATTTAGGGGAAAACTTCTATGGGTAATGCTGCTAATGAGGGCTGTCAGCTAGGGATCAGTAACTAGTCATAAAAAGCTAACTTGAAACTAGCTCTACGTAATTACCTCAAAGTAATTGATTCAGAACTAAAAAATTTGTTGAACATGGAACCGAGGAAATGGGACATTGAGTTAACTGTCTTTACTGTTATCAGGCATAACTTTATGGGCTCCCATAATGTGATTGTTGGCTGTATTAGGTATGTGTTACACCTACCATATCACCTAGTTCTCACCACAGCCTGCAAGAGCCAGGGTGGCATCTCCTTTACAGATAATGAAACTGAGCCTCACAGAGGTTAAGTATCTTTCCCATGCAGTATTGCAAGTGAGTGGTAGAGTATGGAAGACAGGCTTGACTGGCTTAAGAACATAAGCTACTTAGCCAAAACCGGAGTAGCAGTGATAATTAGGATGGTTAACATTTGCATTGCATTACAAAAAGTAACCTTTTCTTTCTTTATCACATGTGATATTCACAAGATTGTGTGAGTCTGGCTTGGCAAGTATGAAGAAGTTAGATTTTCAAAATGAATTGATTGATTAGATGTCTTAATTGGATCGTCTTTCTTTCTTGCTACCAAACTTAAACTATATGAACACTCGAATTGTCTTTGCTTGTGTTTTTTCTCTTTGTCTCCATTTTATTATCGTTGTGCACATCTTATCTAATTTACTCTTCTCTCTTTTCATATTTTGCTTCTACTTTTTCTTTTCCAATTCATTTTTACCTCTCAGATTATTGCCAAACTTCATGAAATTAAGTTGAGTATTGAGTGAATTAAGTTGAGTATTGAGTGAAAATTTTCCTTCTCTCCCCAAACAAGATACATGTTGTAGAGGGAGGGATGCCTCTGCATAGATACTATTTATGTTTACTTTTAATTTTGATATGAGAAATACTCTTCGCTTGTGTAAGCTCTTTGCAGACAGTGAAAATAGGCTAACATCAGAGGCTTGGTTCCTAGAGTGTGGAGCTGTTATCAACCACCCTCTCATTATTTACTGGCTTTTATGCCTAATTATCAATTTTTTTTTTTGCCTTGTTCATTCACCCATGAGTTTTTATACCACTTGTCCTCTTCATTCACTGTTCCCACAATAAGTAGCATATGGATGATCTCTTCCCTGGGCCAGGCTCATAGATTTTACAACTGAAAATTTTGAGACTATAGAAGAATGCATTTTGAGTCTATGAATTGTAGGCTTTGGAGGTGACAGCAAAATAATTTGATTTAGTTGAGTACGGATAAACTCATGTCGGCTGTGGTGAGCCAGAACTGGGGTCAGCTGATAGTGAGAACTTCTAAAAGTTTTGGGCTGGGAGATGTGTTAGGATAAATGAAATCATATACTTGGAATGTATATTTTTAAAGAAATTTCTTCTTCAAATTCCTGGATCTGTGTTTGCAAAAGGCTATCAGTAAACCTGATCTTTGGTATCCAATACCTTCAAAGAGAGTTAAAATTCAGGAGCTGTTTTCAGGATACACCCTCCACTAGTAATTGATTATGGTGGGTATTTTGATACAGAGCAATCACACCCTCTACATCCCCTCCATCCCTCTATCCCTGTTAACATGCTGAAAAATTAAAAGGCAAAATCTTTTAGTATCAGCTTTAGATTCATGTGATCAAGACAAATTGAATGCTGTCGAGTCCTCTTATAATGTTACTAAAGCTTGCCATTCTTTTCACTTCCAAATGGGCTCAAAGTTTATGTGTATAAATGTTCTTGGAGAAGCAACCTATCTGCTTGGATTTCAGACTCAGAGAGTGAGTATAATGTCAAATATTGGAGCAGTTTATACAGAGCACAGCAGTAAAAAATTTAAATGATTTGAGATATCAGGAAAAAAAAAGATAGATATGAGTAGATGAGATTCAGCAGGGTTGATGAAAACCTGAATAATTTAATGTTTTCAAGTACTGGCCATAAGATTCGTAATATATGGCCAATACAAGCTGTTTACAGATGTATTCCACAGCCTTTTTGGCAATATAAGCAATTGCTTTAGCAGAAGGTAGGGTAGAATTTCAAATACTTGTACATGCATTTGACCTGGATAAAAGTCTTGCAGGACTAAGTATACGCTCCATATGCAAAATTATGAGAGTTCATTTTGATTTGATAGAATTTTTAAAAACTGGGAAGATCCAGTATCTGAACATTGAGAATAATATGCTAAATGTATAAGCCAGTCACAAAAAGAGAAAAACTGCAGGACTGCATTTAATGAGCTATCTGAAGTAATCAAATTCATAGATACAATGTAGAGAGTTAGTGAATGGGTTGACAGAGGAAAAGCAGACTTGTAAAATAGGTGTAGCATTTCAGATGTGCAAGGTGAACAAATTGTATAGATTTGTTTCACAATAATGTGAATATACTTAATATTACTCAACTGTATACTTAAAAAGGAAAAAAAATGGTAAATTTTATGCCACCTGTTATTTTTTTTCTTTTTTGCCACATTATAATAGGGGAAGGATGAGCTGTGAGCCTACTCTGAATGTGAAGTCTCAGTCTACATCCTGTTCTATATTTAGTCTCTACTTCTCATATTTCTGAAGGCCCATCTGAATTTTTTAGAAAAATCTCACTCCTAGGAGGTGATCTATCATTTAATCATATAGTTCCCACCCCCTACACTATATGGAGAGAAAAATATGAAAACAACCATAAAATGGAAGTGAAATATGTTGATATGGGAGTACATGGTAAGATTAAATATGTATAACTAAATATTTTCCTGTTGGACTGTTAAATTTATTTCTATCTACTCTTCCTGCTTCCTTTGAAGTATTCGTTCTGTGTCTTCTGTTTCTTGCTACAGGCACATGGGAAGATTTTGTTCTTACCTAACACTCCTGTTAATTTTAGGTTATGATATTTGCTGCGATATATCATCATGATAAAGTCTCTTGAGTTGTATTATCATCATCATCACCATCACTGTCATCATCTTCATCATTATTTAGTAAGTGTGAAGAACTGGATTGTCTGGTAGTTCTATTTTGTAATATGAACAATGTGCAATGTAAATAATTCCTCTGTCACCCCTAATGATCACAATTTCTTTCTCACTTTCCTAGTTCTCATAATTTCAATTGCCTGGATCAATGGATGGAGGGAATCGCTCAGTTGTGTTTGAGTTTGTGTTTCTGGGACTCACCCACTCATGGGAGCTGCAGCTTCTTTTCATGGTGCTCGCCACTGTGCTCTATGTGGCAAGTATGACTGGGAACATCCTCATTGTGTTTTCTGTGACGGCTGATCCTCACTTACATTCCCCCATGTACTTCCTACTTGCCAGTCTGTCTTTCATTGACTTGGGAGCCTGTTCTGTCGCCTCACCCAAGATGATATATGACCTTTTCAGGAAGCATAAAGTCATCTCCTTTGGAGGCTGCATAACTCAGATCTTCTTCATACACGTCATTGGCGGTGTGGAGATGGTCCTGCTCATCGCCATGGCCTTTGACAGATACGTGGCCATATGTAAGCCCCTCCACTACCTCACCATCATGAGCCCACGAATGTGCATTTTATTTTTGGCTGCTGCCTGGGCCCTTGGTGTCAGTCACTCACTATTTCAACTGGCTTTTATTTTTAACTTACCCTTCTGTGGTCCTAATGTATTGGACAGCTTTTACTGTGACCTTCCCCGGCTCCTCAGACTGGCCTGTACAGATACCTACAAACTGCAGTTCATGGTAACTACCAACAGTGGGTTTATCTGTGTTGGTTCTTTCCTCCTACTTATCATCTCCTACATTTTCATCCTGTTTACTGTTAGGAAACATCCCTCAGGTGCTTCCCCCAAGGCTGTTTCCACTCTGTCAGCTCACATCTCTGTGGTCATTTTGTTCTTTGGTCCAACGATATTTGTCTATACGTGGCCTCACCCCAATTCACGACTGGACAACTTTCTTGCTCTTTTTGATGCAGTTCTCACACCTTTTCTGAATCCAGTTATCTATACATTCAGGAATAAAGAAATGAAGGCAGCAATGAAGAGAGTTTGCAAACAGCTTATGACTTACAGGAAGATTTCATAAATGATATAATAAAACTGTCTCAATCACAATGGTGTAGCCTTCTCTTCCTTTCTTTCATATTTTAAATTCAGGGATCATGAGGCATCAAATATTGATTTAGGTTTACCATAATTCTTAATTGATGACATTTATTCCATGTGAGGTGTGGCCCATGAAAACAAAAAGTTTTCTCTCTATGTAAGTCCCCTTAAATTTCTTTCAGCAATATTATGTAGTTATTGTTTAACAGGTCTTGTTGATCTCTTATTTGTTTTCTTTTCCCACCTTCATTGCTAAGTATTTCAATTTTGATTCTATTTAAAATAACATTTTTAATTTAAATTTATAGGTTTTGTTAATGAATAGAAGTCAGATTTTAGGGTATTGATATTATACAGTTGAAAACATGTTACATTTACTAATTTTTATATGTGTTTGCTAGCATTTTGATTTGGTTACCATGTTGTTAGCAAATAAAGACATTTTACCTCTATTGTTGTAAGGAAATGTTTTATTCATATTTGTCCTTGTTGAACTTGCCAGGTCACTCGGTACAATGCTGAATCGAAGTGTTTAGAGTGAACATCCCTGACATGTTTCTGCTGTTCTTAGAAAGCATTTAGTTTTTCTCATCAAGTGAGATACCAGTTACAGGATTTTAATAGATGGCTTTTTCAGGCTGAAGGAGATCTGAGCAGTGCAGTATCTAAAGAAGACTCATATATCATCTTGTGTGGAAGTAGAGACTTGTTAGTAGGAAGTACACCAGGGAATGTAAATGAATCTCAGTATTAGAGAAAACAGCAGCCATTCTCACCACATAGAGCACAGAGGAGAAGCCCAGGAGGTGCAGCTGCATCTCCCATGAATGGGGGTGTCCCAGAAACACAAATCCAGACAGAACCAAGTTATTCCCATCATTGATTGATATCATTCAGCCTAGTGGGGTGTCATTGAAAGTATGGAAACTTATAATCAAGGAAATGCAATTCAAAACCACAATGAGGTACCACCTCACACCTGTGAGGATGGCACACATTAAAAATACATGCAACAACAAATGCTGGAAAGGATGTGGAGAAAAAGGAACTCTTCTGCACTGCTGGTGGGAATGTGAACTGGTCCAACCACTATGGAAATCTATTTGGCGATTTCTCAAACTGCTAAAAATGCAGCTTCCATATGACCCAGCAATACCACTTTTGGGAATCTACCCAAAGGACACAAAAACAGTAATCCAAAAGGATACATGCACCTGTATGTTCATTTTGGCACTGTTCACAATAGCAAAAGTATGGAAGCAACCCAGCACATGCGGTTCCTTTTCACATACTGTTCCTTTTCATGGTTTTTTTTTTTGAACTAAAATTTATATTTACTTTTTCAGTACTTGAGCTTATAAACTAACCAGTGAAATTGGCACTATTACTCATGATGCAGCAAAACACTAAATATCTTTCTAAATATATTAGAACAATCAAGAAATTTGGGTCATAATAAAACAGTAAGAGGGCAGAATAAATCAGTGAACATATATATAGCTTAATCCTTAAGCTTCACAATTGAGGTTTTAAAGATTAGTCTCCCAATCCCAGAAAACATGAATAATCCTTAATCATACATCTTTTCACAGATTCTTTGCACAGTTGTGAACGGACTACTCCTGTCTGACTATTCCTGCTGCTCCACATTGCATATTGGAAGGCTTCAGAAACACATACCTGTGTGTTTCAGAGCCTGGGTATTCCATAGTTTCTGAGACTTGAGTCAAACTGTCGTTATTCTTTGGCCAGTTGTTTTTCTGCCACCTCTTCTATTTAATTTCTGGTTGTCAGTCCAGGTATCACCCTGTCTGCACTTAGTTTTAGAATATTATTGAAGATTTCTTTCATCTTATGGAGGCTAAACATACTTCTGTCTTGAAATTTTTCAGTGAGTCCACCCAACTGGATTTTGAAAGAGCAGGATTCTGTTCTGTTCTTGACTTGGACCTTAGTTTTCTTCTTCACTCTACTCATCTCTGTAGAAGTGAGTACTAGTTTTACTCTGGAGTGTCTCAGCAGAGGACTTTTGAAATGATGACTAATTATTTCAGGCCCATATGTCTCAGGCAATTGTGTCAAATGCCTAGACTTGGATGCTCATGGGTATGTCAGAGTTAGGGGAAAAAGTGGAGCCATACTCATGTTGTTGAGTAATGGAGAGGAAAATATCAAAGAGCTACCTTTTAAGAAAAGTAGAGTATTAAGCATAAATATCACCAAATTAAAAAAAAATGAAGTGAGCTCACCTCTATAGTAACAGGAGCCAACTAGTGTGATATAGCAGTGAAAATTAATGTAATTTTACTTATGTAAAAGCATTTACATGATTTCAAAGTAATGTTCTTAAATAAGACATTCAGAAATGTCTAGCTTTTATCCTTTTCCTTGCTGTTTCCTCCTTCCTCCTTAAAATATCTTCTAAAATTACTTTTTATTTATCATTTAATTTATGTGTATGTATGAAATGTATATTTGTAAGTTGTACATACATATAAATTTTCCATATGTATACGTGTGTAGGTATATAACTCCAATTTTAGCACACAATTTAGCATACACAAGATTATAGAACTTCCTGTTTTCACTTCACATATACCTAGTAGATTTTTTCAGAAAGTAGTTGGAAATATTTCTCAGTCATTTATATAGTAGCTTACTGTTCCATTGTGTATAATATGTGCACAAAATTTATGCAGTTCTTATTAACTGTCATTTGGGTGTTTTCAATTCTTTTGCTTTTAATAGGAGTGAAGCTACAAGGAACCTTGTGCATTGATAATTTTTTTTTTGGAAATATATTTTGAGGATAGAAGTAGAAATGCTGGACCAAATTTAGTAGCATAGTCAATTTTGCAGAAATGTCAAGAATTAAACAATTTTTAATTTTCATTTATAATTCATGTAAATGCCTTTTTATCAGTATATCAACAAGTTATATTAATTGTGAAATACTGACAACAGATATTTGATATCTTGCAGGTCAAAGTTAATATTTTACCTTATTTTACTATACATATATCTTAATATGAGTGAGCTTGAACATTTTTTGATGTGTTTAAGGAAAATTATCTTCTGGTGAAGAAATATTGCTTGTCTCTCTGGAGACATTACTTTAATTAATTGTGACCTGGCCTTTAAAAATTAAGTGTCTTTGCTCTTAAAGTGTATTATTTAAGAGAATGCTGATTGATTTTAAGTAAATTGATCTTAAATTGAAATATAGATCTCAAAATTTATTAATTTGTCACAGAATATCATAAGTCCTTGGTCTTGCTTTAGGCCTCACTCACTATTAAGAAAGATCTGGGAAGTCACATGATGTTGACATCATTAATCAGGGGAATGAATCAGAGCAAAGGTTAGCAGTATTATTCTATATTTAGTCATGAAATGTTTAATTATATCAGATTTTGATACTTAATGTCTATATATCCAATAGGATGTGCTTGATATCACAATCAGGAAAAATAAGATTCTAAACCAGATAAACCTTTTGTATGGACAATGCTGGCTAGTTATCATGATTTACCTTTGGTTCTTTTACCATTTTACAGATTGAATAACCCCTATGTTCTTCATTTTTATTCATGGGAATGTTTAATTTTCTTTTATAGTGTTGAACTCTACAGAATTTTAAAATTAAAATTATCTGACAGCACATAAATGTTGCTGTATGTCACATGTGCAACAGAATTTCTAAATTATCTAAACACCCATGCTCTTAAAGATGCATCCTTTCTTCTGCATGTATCTAGCCAATTTCTTCCTTTCTCATTACTGTCATGACTCTTGCTGTATCATTTTCATGATTTAAATTGTTGACACTAAATTCTAGTTTGCAATGTGTTTTATATATTATATATTCAATTCTAGAGGAATTAGAGATTCATATAAAAGGATTCAGAAATTTTAATTTATACCGATTGCAACCAAGTCCCATTCTCATGTAGAGCTTGGTGAGAGTGACTCTGAACTTTATGCATCCTAATACTTCATACATCTAGTCAGTTTATCACTATTCTTGTTGTCTCATATCTGACCCTTATTTACTTCTTATTTATGCTGCTTGAGAATTTGTCTTTTCTTTTGCTCTCCACTTGCCTTGTAAAATTCATGCGTGCATTCATTCATTTTGTGAGTCCTTTGTTGGATGCTTGGAGTATAAGCACATAAATATTTACTATGTAGAACTTTATACCCAGTCTCTGTGCCATGTGGGAATCTCCCTGGCTGGATATCGAACTCGTGCTGCAGTGGCTCTGGATAGCTTCATAGTGCTGCGCTTAACCCCTTGTGTAAGCAGGGAGACCCATATAAATATATAATGCTTTTCTATGCCTACATAAATATATACACACACACACACATATGTACATATATATGTACGTGTGTGTGTGTGTATATATTTATGTAGGCATAGAAAAGCATTATATATATTTGTTATATATAGGTATTGCTGTATATATATTTAATATATATATGCTATATATATATATTGCTGTATATACATAATTCTGTTGCACATGTGAAATACATCAACATATATATAAAGCAATATATATTACATATGTGTACATATGTACATATGTGTGTGTATATATACATATATATACACAAAGTTGGGATTTAATGGTCCTATGTTTTTATCTTGATATTGATAAAATTTATATTCTGATAATTTTCTCACATTATTACATGTTTTAGTATAAATGATTTTTAATTTTTGATTTTTTTGTGTTTATTTTGTTTATTTTTTCAAAGAACCAACTTTTGGTTTCATTTATGTTTTGGATTTTTTTTTTTAATTTCCACTTCATTTATTTCTCCTTTTTTTTTTGATTTCCTTTCTTCTACTTTTTTTGTTGTTGTTATTTTTCTAGTTCTTTGATATGGGAGATTAGGCTGTCTCTTGAGATTTTTTTTCGTTTCTTCATATGATGCTGTATTGCTACACATTTTTCTCTTATTTCCTGCTTTTGCTGTGTCCCATACATTCTGGAAATTGTTGTCCTCATTATCGTTGAACTCAATGAATTTTTTGTTTTCTTCTTTGATCTCCTCATTAATCATTGGTCTTCCCAGTATTGTGGATTTCAATCTCCATGAAGTTGGATGGTTCCTTGCTTTGTTTTCATGATCTATTTCTAATTTAATGCCTTTGCGATCAGAGAAGATAACTAAATTTTGGTTGTGGTTTTGGTAGATTACAATGTAGGGGACATGGAACAGATTGCAAATGGTAGTATATAAAGGGCTAAGATAATGAAGAAGGTCAAATAACTGATTTTGACTCTTAAATGGTGCTAGAAATAAGTCTTAGTTTTTTTTAGCATGAACATTAAATCTATGAAGAGAATCAACATTGGTACAATGCTATGTCTTTAGCATAGGCAATGGATGGGGTTTTCAAATGATGTCTTATGAAAGACCTTACTCTTTATCTCATTAGCCTTTTAACTAGGACTGAAAGGAAATTCATAATCCAAGAAGTTAAAGTCAACACTGTTTACTCTGTTCTATTTCTCTATTTGCAGAAAAGTTCCTATATGTAAACAATCATTCTCGAGAGGAAGGTATTAAGAAACTTTCCCATTTACAATTGTACCAAAAAAATTAAATACCTGGGAATAAATCTAACAAAGAAGGTACCACACGTCCACAAGGAAAACTACAAAACACTGTTAAAAGAAATAGAAAACACACAAAAAAATGCAAAAGTATTTCCTGCTCATGGATCTGAAGAATCAACATTATAAAAATGGCCATTCCTACTAAAAGCAAATTCATTGCAATTAGAATAAAAAAATCTCTATGACATTCTTGAAAGAAATAGAATACTGATGAAATTCATAGGGAGCCACAATAAAATAGCAAAAGCTCTTGGACCAAAATGTGGAAGAATAGAGACATTACACTCCCAGACTTCAAACAATACTACAAAGCCATTATAATAAAAACAGCATGTTATTGGAACAAAGACAGAAACACAGACCAATGGAATCAAATTGAAAGCCCAGAAATAAAACCATACATAGTGCCAACTAATGTATGACAAGGGAGCAAAGAACATAAACTAGAACTAGTGTATATTTGGAACAAGTGTATTCTTTTGTTGCTTCTCAAGAAGGAAGGAAAACAAAGGAGCAGATAAATAGCTGGGGCTACATGAAACAAAAAAGCTTCTGTACAGCAAAGGAGACAATGATTAAGACAAAGAGACACCCTACTGAATGGGAGAAAATATTTGTACACAAAATGACTGATAAAGAACTGATATCAGAGAACTACAAAGAGGGCCTCCTCTTGCTCTACGGGTTAATCTTAGTGCTAGCACCACTGCAGTCTGAGTTATATTGCCAGCAAGGGAGCTAACCCACATGTGGCTCAGCAGATTTCTCCTGTCTCACCCACTGCTCCCCTTAGCAGTCTTTTCAGCAAATCTGCCTGTTCTGCTCCCCACTCTGTCTCTGGTGAATCCTCTCACCCCTTGCATTACCACTGATTTCTTTTACTAAATATATTTTTTAAAAGATCTACAGAGGACTTACAGAATCCAACAAAAGAGAAAGGAAACAGTCCAGTAAAAAATGTGTAAAATAACTAAAAGGACACTTCTCAAAATTAGAAATGCAAATGACCAATAGGCATATGAAAAATGTTCAGCATCACTAGTTATCAGGGAAATGCAAATCAAAACCACCATGAGTATACTCACTGAGTGTAGTTTCTACCATTAACTATGGCCTACATTAAAGAAACAAACTGGCAACAACAAATGCTGCTGAGGATGTGGGGATAAAGGAACCATCTTATAGTGCTGGTGGGAATGTAAACTGGTCCAGCCACTGTGGAAAGCTATGTGGAGGGCCTTCAGAACACCAAAAGTGGATTCACCATATGATGCAGCAATTCCACTCCTAAGAATCTACCTAAAGGACACAACACCACTAATTTGAAAGGAAACCGGCACTATTTAAAACAGCCAAGATGTGGAAACAACCCAAATGCCACCAAATAAATGAATGGATCAAAAAGTTGAGGTTTATTTATGCAATGGACTATTACTCAGCTATTAAAAAAGAAAAACCCATGCCATTTGCAGCAACATGGATGGGGCTGGAAGCAAGTATGCTAGCTGAAATTAGAAGGAAAAAGAAACTGGATGGTCTCACTTATATGTAGAATATAGAGAAATCAAACAAAAGGTCAAGAAAAAGTCAAAACTAGCAAACTGACCTTAGAACTGAGGCATGCAGCAGACGGAGGTTGGGAGGGGGGAAAAACAGAGGAAGGATGAACACAAGGGAATATGTTGAAAGTTCACAGGTGACACTGTAGCGGGAGAACTATGGGGAGTACAATGCTGTAAGAAAAAAAAATACAAAACCAAAAAGAACCTGGTGAATGTTTAGTAAATTATCAGTAACTGGTTATCTGGACAGATATTATGTGCATCTCTACTAGGCAAAAATCTATGAGTAAAAAGGTAACTTCACAAAATCTATGTAATTTAAAATATACTTTTTTAAAAAAAGATTTATTTATTTATGCATACAAGCTGGGGTGTAGGCCAGAGGTGCAGGGTGGTGAGAGGATTCACCAGAGACAGAGTGGGGAGCAGAACAGACAGATCTACTGGAGTACACTGTTGAGGGGAGCAGTGGATGAGGCAGGAGAGGTCTGTTGCACCATGTGGGAATCTCCCTGGCCGTGGATTGAACTCATGCTTCAGTGACTCTGGATAGCTTCATATTGCTGCACTTAACCTGTTGTGCCACCAGGGTGGCCCCCAATTTAAAATATACTTTTAAACAGTGATATGTGTTAAGTACTTTCTCCTAACTAATCCTTGGGTGGCCTTTGCCCTCATTTGTTGAAAGGCTGTTCTTCAAACCTTTTGCCTCCAAGTTTTGTATCTTTTATAAATTTATTAATCTTTTAACCTTCTTTATGAATTTCCAATTAATTCATTTTTGCCTTTGGTTCTATTTGAATAGGGCAGAAGAAAGTATATGTCTATAGTTATTAATGATAACACATTTTTACACATTTTTGCTATATTCAAACAATATTTTGGTTATTATCCTATTGTTTCTCCAGGAAGAAAGAGTTCAAGACACATCTCTTCATTCCTTATGTATTTAGACTTGGTATCTCTTTTAGTCTATTTGTACTTACATGTTTACATTTGACTTCATTATCTGAGTCTTTTTATTCACTCATGTTTGCTGCTCCTAATTGTTGTTTGGACTTTGAACACATAGATTGTGTGTATATTTCTAAATTTTATAATTGTTTTACAGTAAAGTTTAGAAATTTTTGAATTTTTAAATTAGAAAATATTTTCTTCTCATTTCATTAGGGATTCTTCTGGATCATAAAATAAACAGGATATAAAATAAAATGATAAATCCTATTTTTATAAGAAAATATGTACCTGTTTTCTCCCTCCCTCAGAATCCTCAGATTATTCCCTTGACCTGATGATCTCAGTCTGAAAATCCCAGAACTATAATGGAGCACTTGGTTACAATTTTAATACAGCTAATTAGTCCCCTCTCTCAAAATGGAATTGTCCTTGGGGGAGGGTGGTGGCTGGAGGATGTGGGCAATTCTTGTCACAAGGGAAAATTTAGTGTGTGGAACTTCTCTGAGTCCTTGACAATGATGCTGCCATAAGAGCTGTTGCTAGAATAGGTAGGTGATGATGATAAAGGAGGTGGGAAGGTTTGTGGATTATATTCTCCCACACAATTATCGTTTTCTTAAATTCCCAGGTTAACAGAGAAAAAGGAGATAACAGGTGATGAGGAGCAAACATTATAAAGGAAGAGTTGGGCCATGGTATAGATAACGATGCATGAAAAAAATTTAAGTAATAGTAATATAATTATGGTGATGATGAACAGTAGGCATTTGTCCTTTTCGATGGTGTGTAGACCCGCCATTAAATATCTTTTCTCTCTTTATATATTATCCTAAAGCTAGTGTTCCTTTCTGTGACTTCTAATTTTGGATGACTTCCAAATTTGTCTTTAGCTAGAATCTTCTAGAATGTAATCTTGCTAGAATAATCTGTTGATTATTACAGCTATTTAAGAATAAATTGTCCCCCCCCCCTTACTTTTGCTGAATCTTTTTTTGGCCAAAGAACCTGGTGTATTTTGCTGCCTCTCCATTCCTATCAGCAACCATCTGTCTGCCTTTCCTCTAGGCTGTAGCAATGATATTTGTTTAAGTCTATTACTATGAAATCCTGGGTAAGTTAATGTATGTCTCTGTTAAATGTAAATGTTTATTCTCCTGAGTAAACTAGAATTCTTTCCCCCCCTAGCTTTATTGAGAAATAATTGATTTATAACATGGAATAAGTTTAAGATGTACATACTTTGGAGTTCATGTCTACAGTTCCTATTTGGGATAATTATTTTGAATCATGAACAAATAGGATAATTGTATGATATAGTCAAAACAACACTGGATTTGCTGGTTTTTGGTCTAAGATAACTATATTTGGGTCTTTTATTAACTTCTCTGGATCTTAGATTCCCTGTTTACAAATGAAAATCATTTTATTATTGGACATATCCAGCAAACAGGTAATTATAAAGAAGAAAAATGTGAAAGTACTTGGTAATACGGTTGATACAGACAATGCACAGTTTTTCAGGTCTAAAACTCCATCATTATTACAGTTACTTTAAAATATGGTGAAAAAAGCCTACCTTTTCTTCTTTGATTTTAAAAATAACATGAAATACAACTGCTAATTATGTCATGAAGCTTGTAATATAAAAACTAAGGAAGTTTCTTTCTATGTTGGCTGCTGTTTAAACTATTGCTCCTTTCTCTCCTGTCAGTTCTAGGTCTAAGGTGTTGTGTATTCCTGTACCTGTACTTTAGCAGCCCTTTCATATTTATATTCACCCCTCCTCTTTTTTCAGTTTCACTATTTAGCAGCAGACTATTTAGCAGTACTGTGGGAGGAGGAGGTCTTGAGACACAGATGTGTTTGGACTACATGGAATAGAAATATATCTTCTGTGCGGTAGCAGTGTACTCCCTGCAAACAATGGGTAATGACTAGAAAGATTCATGTGGTCACCCAGAATTAGGCTTAGGGAACACTGGTATTGGATCCCAGATACTTGGGAAGTTTGAAGCAGACAGAAGAGATAAATGGGATAGAAAGCTAAGGGAGTTTAGGAGATAGAACAGAGTTAATGGTTATAGGAACATAGTGGCCTTATATTTGTTTATAATAAGTCAATAACCTAGGTTTCCAAAAGTTAAAACCAAAGTTCACAAATATCTGAGATTGGGAAAAATATGGACAAACTGGTTTCTTTTACTTTTTTACTCTCTTAAAAATGACCTTTTCCCTGCTTTACACATCTGGACAATGTCCTGGTTGGTCCTATAAGTTATTATCAGTCGTATTTATGTGGGAATTGGTGCAAATACACTGTGTCATCGATATTTATTCCATTCTTGCTTTGTTCTTGTCCTATCATTGAGCTACTTCTAAGCCCTTTACCAGGTTCTCTTATGCTCACCTGTACCCTCTACCCTGGCTTTGTGTGAATTATGTGACTGTAGTTAATGGAGCAAGAAGGACTACAAGAGACAAACTATGTGCCTGAGATGATGTAAAGTTAAGACATAAGATGACTCAAATGACTGAATTGTTTCATGAACAATTTAAAATTAGAATCAGTGACTTCTGGGGCATACAATTTATACCTGGTCTTTTTTTTTCTTTACGTTGCACTATTTCACTTCCATCCCAATCCTGCCTGCACATGTACTATTGGTTTACAACATTGTGTATGATTCAGATTCTACCATGTTTATATATTTGCTTCTTCCTTTTGTTAGAGCTGAATAGTCCTAGAGAGTGTGGTGATAGGGAAATTGCATGTGGACATGACTCACCTGCCCTGGACAAGAAAAAAATAACTGCTTTTTAGTGATCTAGGACATTTAGAGGGAATTGAGGGAATATATAGTCTTCACAGTATGGATATTTTTGAATAATTAATCATTATAATGTAAAAGATTATTAACATTCTTATCTTAGTTTCTTTTTCATTATCTTTATTTTGGAAATATTCCAGTAGATAAATTCCAGTTGATAAATCAATGGATGGGGGAAATCACTCTACAGTGTCAGAATTTGTGTTCCTGGGACTCACCAATGCCTGGGAGATCCAACTTCTCTTCTTTGTGTTCTCTTCCATGCTTTATGTGGCAAGCATGATGGGAAATGCCCTCATTATGCTCACTGTGACTTCTGACCCTCACTTACACTCCCCTATGTACTTTCTGTTGGCCAACCTCTCCTTCATTGCCCTCGGAGTTTCTTCTGTCACTTCACCTAAGATGATTTATGATCTTTTCAGAAAACATAAAGTCATCTCCTTTAGTGGCTGCATTACTCAAATATTCTTCATCCACATCATCGGTAGTGTGGAGATGGTGCTGCTCATTGCCATGGCCTTTGACAGATACGTGGCCATATGTAAGCCCCTCCACTACCAGACCATCATGAACCCACGGATGTGCATCTTCTTTGTAGTGGCTGCCTGGGTGATTGGCCTTATTTACTCCATGGCTCAGTTGGCTTTTGTGGTACAGTTACCCTTCTGTGGTCCTAATGTGTTGGACAGCTTTTACTGGGACCTTCCTCAGTTCATCAAACTTGCCTGCACAGACACCTACCTACTAGAATTCACCGTTACAGCCATCAGTGGGTTTGAATCTCTGGGATCATTCTTCATATTGATTATCTCCTACATTTTTATCATGATTACTGTTCAAAAATGCTCTTCAGGTGGCTTGTCGAAGGCCTTCTCCACTTTGTCAACTCATGTCATGGTGGTGATTTTTTTCTTTGGTCCTTGCATCTTTGTTTATACCTGGCCTTATCCCACATCACACCTGGACAATTTCCTTGCTCTTTTTCATGCAGTTCTCACTCCTTTTTAAAATTCAGTCATCTATACATTAAGGAACAGAGACATGAGGGTGTCAATGAGGAAAGTGTGCCATAAATTTATTATTTATAGAAGGATTTCTTAAATGACAGGAGTATCATAAAATTTCTTTACTGACTTAGAATATCATTAAATTTCTATTATTTTAATATCAGGAGTTCCTATGTATCTTACTATATTAGGTATTCTGGATTAAAATAGCATGACTCTTTTTAAAAAGTTAACTGAGAAATTTTATGACTGCCTATGATCAGAAGAAGCATGTGGTGTGATAAAATTACTTCATGAAGTAGACATGTTATTTGTCTCTCAGGAGACAGAATTTTGATTATGATTGAGTCTTCTTAGTCTCAGTGTGGGGACTGATAATTGACAATAAATACATTGATCTCAGATGGAAATATAATCATCAAAATTTTAATTTGTCACAAATATCAATCAGTTGCTTGGTTTTCCACATAGGCATAATTATTTCAATATAGGGAAACTTCTGCAAAATCATATGATGATGTCAATATTAATCATAAGAGGGAATCAGAGCAACAGGAGTTAGCTGGATTGATCAAATACTTAATCATAAAAATATGTAATTATATCAGATTTTCATATTTAATGGTTACATGTCCACTAATAAATATCTGGCATCACATTTAGGAAAAAGATACTTCACCAGGTTACCCTTTGGTATGTATGATGCTGGCTGGTCATCACAAGATTTTCCTTTTGATTATTATACCATTTTCCAGGCTAAATGCTCTTTTAAAAAATATAGGGAATTTTAATTTTCTTTGTAAAGCATTTGGTTGTACAGAATTTTACATTAAAATTATTTGGCTACATGTAAAAGTTGATACATTTACATATGTATCAGGATTTCTAGAATATCTGAACTGCTATATTAGTATGCATTCTTTCTTGCATATATAATTAGCCAAGATTTCCCTTGACTTTTTGCTGACCTAAGACTATTGCTGCTGCATTAGAATAATTTAAGTCATTACAGGACACGCCCCCAAAACATGGCGGCGAACAGACGCTAGGATCAGGCTCTCCTACAAAAAATCGATTTATGGAGAAAAATATCCCTAACTTTGAGAGCTGTCTCGAAGACAACCGGATACCCTACGCAATACAATCAACCTCGGGGGTGCTTTGGACTTAAAAATACACCGAAGAGTCGGAGTAAAGAGAAGAGAGGGGACATCTAATCCCACACAAAGGAGGAGCAGAGAGGAGAGATGGGCGGACCAGCTTCCCCTGAGAGCCACTGAATACAAGGTTAGAAACCGGTGAGGTCGGAGGGCTCCGGCCAGCCGATTGGGAGCGCGACCCCCACTCCCCCACCCCACGACCCCCTTCTCTTCCCTGCGTGGCAGCCCTGAGGAGCAGGAAAGCGGGAGGGTCACTGTGTCCCATCTCCCACCTGGGGCTAGGTAACATCTCAAAGGGGAGAAAGTCCAAGCAAGAATCATCCCCACTGGCTGCTAGGTGAAAGATTAGCCAGAAAAACCGGTTGGGCTTGAAAACCTCCTGCGGAGACAACTTCTTTCTGGGCTTTAGAATGCAAATGAATAGGAGGGGAAGGATGGAATTTAAGGACTATTGACTGACAATCCCCAAAATCCCTCCCATACCTGTTGAAAAAAAAATCTCCAGGATGGAATTTAAAGACTATTGACTGACAATCCCCAAAACCCCTCCCATACCTGTTGCTGAGGAAAAAAAAAAATCTCCTGTTGAAAAACTCTGGCCACACCCTCCCCTGCAAAGTGTCAGCATCTTGGCACACAGAGGGCAGCAAAAAACAAACAAACAAAAAAAGACCACAGCACAGGTGGTGAACACGGCCCAGCGCTCGCCACCCCCTCCAACTTCTAGGCGGCTGCACAATCGCAACCTAGAAACTAGGTGAGGTGAAACGCTGATCAACAGCCACCCACAACCTCCACCACTGCACCCCTTTGTGGAGTAGCAGGCCCCAAGCAGCAGAAAACAAACTAAGACCTGGAGCTCCCAAACCCCCCCCCACCAAACATAACCCCAGGGGCAGGAATAGCCCCAGGCAAACATCGGAGGAAAGGGGGGGAGAGGGGAGAAAGAATAGAAAGACTCCAAGCAAGGACTAATGACAGCAGCAACAACAAGACAACAACATATGTCACTGGAAAGGAGGGGCTGAACCCCAGCAGGGGACCCAACCAGCAACCCCAGAACCTA